>JARQOC010000001.1:185245496-185376977 GCA_033576535.1 Allobates femoralis
AGTGAATTTGTCAGAATGATGCCCCCCTCCAAACTGTTTATATGATCATGCAGCTCTATGAAAGAGAATTACTTTACTTGTGCCATCTGTTGTTCTCTAGCTGAAATATCCCTGGTTTTTGCCATATGCAAAAAAGGCTCAAGTGCTCTAGGAATGTTAAAGCAGTTCCCAAACCTCTGCCTCCTCGACTCTATTCCTTGCCAAGTCCCACCTTTTTTTTGCATTATTGACAGTTCACTGCCTTAACTACTCAATCAGTGATCTATCAGTTAATTAGAGGAAGGCAATGGTTTGGGAAATACTCTGATCATGCTCCTTACTGTGTAATGGATGTGTCTGACTGAACAGGGGCATGGTCTGATCATCACATCACCTGTGCTGAGATGATCTTATATATGTGTCCCTACTATGTACTGTGTAATGGATGTGTCTGACCGTACAGTGACATGGTCTGATAATACCACATCTCCTGTGCTGAGATAATCTTATATATGTGTCCCTGCTATGTGCTGTGTAATGGATGTGTCTGACCGTACAGTGACATGGTCTGATCATACCACATCTCCTGGGCCAGGTAGGAAGCAAAAGAAGAAACAGACAATACAGCACGGGATCATAAGGATGATCTTTTTTCTATGGGATAAAATATTTTCCTGCATGTTTAAATCCAACAAAAAAATTAAATCATCCATGATCCCAAGTCGTCCTGTGTGTATTGTCTCCGGTGTCCTCCCCGACCCAGTACATAGCAGGGACACACATACAAGATTATCTCAGCACAGGAAAATATATATCTAAATACAGTGTGTGTGTGTGTCTCTGCGTGCATGTGTGTGTGTGATATAGGGTCATTCCATGTCAAGTGATCCAAAAATGAATATTTTTTTTCCCTGACGTCCTCAGATTTTTAAAAAAAATTTTCTATCTGAAGAACAACTTTATCTAATTACAAAAAAAAAGTTTTGAATTTTTTTCTTTATCTGTTAATTTTTTACAGATTTTTTAAGTTTTAAAAAAGTGCGAATTTTGGCCTGGTATGGCTTTACATTTTCTATCATATCTCGGGCTAGAAATAAGATAGAGAAACAAAATAAACACCAATCTACTCAGAACTGTCCAGGCTTTCATCAGATATGTCACAAGAGGATATTTGTTAATATTTTACCCATGTGATCGCAAGCGCAAAACTTTAAAACGCATTTCCGAAAAATCGGCGCGCTTTAAATATTTCAAAAACTGCCCATGTGTCTGCTATGCTCTTAGCCACATCTGTACCAAATTTCAAGTTGGGATCGCAATGGGATCATATTTTAACGTATTTTACTAGTAAGAGCGTCAATGGGTCATTCCATATCAAGTGATCTAAATATGAATATTTTTTTTTACCTGACGTCTTTAGATTTTTTTTTTTTTCCTTTATGAAGTACTACTTTAGTTAATTACAAATTAAAAGTTTGGAATTTTTTTCTTCATCAGTTAATTTTTTACAGATTTTTAAAGTTTAAAAAAAGGGTGAATTTTGGCCTGGTACGACTTTAAATTTTTTTATCTCAGGCTAGAAATAAGATAATGAAGTGGGAGAGGCATCATTTTACTCAGAACGGTAACAGCTTTCATTTGAGATGTTACAAGACTATGTTTCTTTATATCAAATTCAAACTATTGACGGGCAATTGTGAAAAAATGACTGATTGTGTTCTTGGTGACTTTTGAATTGACACTATAATAGTTAAATATTTTGCACTTAGGTCCAATGAATGCGTCCATGGGGTCAAGCTGGGACAGAGTCATCACAAATTAGCCTTATTTGCAGATGACCTGCTACTTTACATCTCCCAGCCCCTGGTCTCCATCCCTTCGGTCTTAATGGAGTTTGAACGGTTCGGACAATTGAGCAACTTTAAAGTGAATTGCTCCAAAACTGAGGCACTCAATATTTCTTTGCCTGGAGAATTGGTTTCTCATCTATCTAAACAGTTCCCATTTAAATGGAAAGTAGAAGCCATTAAGTACTTGGGAGTCCTTATACCAAAAGATCTTAAACAAATATTCAATTTAAATTATCAACCCCTTTTGACTAACGCGGAATCGGCATTTACCTCCTATAGACAATTAAAGCTATCCTGGTTCGGGAGAATAAACGTAGTCAAGATGGATGTCTTGCCCCGACTCTTATATACTTTTCAGACAGTTCCTGTTCTATTGGATAGAGGTTTCCTCTCCAAAATGCAATCTATGATCCTTAGATTTGTCTGGGGGGGCAAGAGGTCCAGATTGCGAATGAATATCCTATCCTTGCCCGAGACCAGAGGAGGGGTTGGACTACCCAACATACGAGCGTACTTTGAGGCTTCCTCTCTTGTTAGAGCTCTAGATTGGCATTATCATGCGTCCTCCAAGAAATGGGTAGGGGTGGAGCAAGAGGGTTTGGGGATTCCGCTGAAACACCTGCTTTGGATTTCCCCTAAAGACTCCACAGACCTAGTACCTTTGACAGACATGACCAGAAACACCTTGAAGGTATGGCACCTAGTGACGAAAACCCTCCGCTTAAACGACAGACTTAGCCCTTTGACTCCCCTTTTTTCCAACCCATCTTTCCCACCCAGATTTGACAGGCAGAGATTTTTATGTTGGCGGATTGTGGATGACACCCGAGTAGGACAGACTCTGTCCAGTGGTGGTTTGCCCCCGATGGCAGAGCTACAACTCAAAGAACCTACGAGACCTCTTAACCCCTTCATGACCCAGCCTATTTTGACCCTAAAGACCTTGGCCTTTTTTGCAATTCTGACCAGTGTCCCTTTATGAGGTTATAACTCAGGAACGCTTCAACCGATCCTAGCGATTCTGAGATTGTTTTTTCGTGACATATTGGGCTTCATGCTAGTGTTAAATTTAAGTCGATAATTTTTGCGTTTATTTGTGAAAAAATCAAAAATATGGCAAAAATTTTGAAAATTTCACAATTTTCACATTTTTAATTTTTTTTTCTGATAAACAAGAGAGATATGTGACAGAAAAAAGTTATTAAATAATATTTCCCACATGTCTACTTCACATCAGCACAATTTTGGAAAAAAAAAAATTTTTTGTTAGGACGTTATAAGAGTTCAAAGTTCATGAGCAATTTTTCATTTTTCAACCAAAATTTACAAAACCATTTTTTTTAGTGACCACATCACATTTGAAGTCCTTTTGAGGGGTGTACATGACAGAAAACACCCAAAAGTGACACCATTCCAAAAACTGCACCCCTCAAGCTACTCAAAACTACATTCAAGAAGATTATTAACCCTTCAGGTGCTTCACAGGAACTAAAGCAAAGTGGAAACAAAAAATGGATATTTTAATTTTTTTTATCAAAAATGTTCTTTTAGCCTCAATTCTTTCATTTTCACATGGGCAACAGGATAAAATGGATCTTAAAATGTGTTGTGCAAATTCTCCCGAGTACATCGATACCTCATATGTGGTCATAAACCACTGTTTGGGCGCACGGCAGGGCTCAGAAGTGAAGGAGCGCAATTTGACTTTTGGAGCTAATTTTACATTCAAAAAGTGAAATTGCGCTCCTTCCCTTCTGACCCCTGCCGTGCGCCCAAACAGTGGTTTATGACCACATATGAGGTATCGGTGTACTCAGGAGAAATTGCCCAACAAATTTTAGGATGAATTTTATGCTGTTGCCATGTGAAAACGAAAAAATTTAGGCTAAAAGAAAATTTTTGTGAAAAAAAAAGTACTATTTCATTTTCACAGATCAATTTGTAAAGCACCTGGGGGTTCAATATGCTCACTACCCATCTAGATATGTTCCCTGGGGGGTCTAGTTTCCAAAATGGGGTTACTTGTGGGGGAGCTCCAATGTTTAGGCACGCAGGGGCTCTCCAAACGCGACATGGTGTCCGCTAACAATTTGAATAAAAATCAGCTCAAATTGTTAGCTGTAACCATGTTGTGTTTAGTGAGCCCCTGTGTGCCTAAACATTGGGGCTCCCCCACAAGTGACCCCATTTTGGAAACTAGACCCCCCAAGGAACGTATCTAGATGCATAGTGAGCACTTTGAACCCCCAGGTGCTTCACAAATTCATCCATAAAAATGAAAAAGCACTTTTTTTTCCACAAAAAAATTCTTTTTTCATTATTATGGATCAATTTGTGAAGCACCTGGGGGTTGAAAGTGCTCACTATGCATCTAGATACATTCCTTTGGGGGTCTAGTTTCCAAAATGGGGTCACTTGTGGGGGAGCTCCAATGTGGAGACGCATAGGGGCTCTCCAAACACGACATGGTGTCCGCTAACAATTTGAATGCAAAATGAGCTCAAATTGTTAGCGGACACCATGTCGCGTTTGGTGAGCCCCTGTGTGCCTAAACATTGGAGCTACCCAACAAGTGACCCCATTTTGGAAACTAGACCCCCCAGGGAACGTATCTAGATGCATAGTGAGCACTTTGAACCCCCAGGTGCTTCACAAATTGATCTGTAAAAATGAAAAAGTACTTGTTTTCCGCAAAAACAATCTTTTTCCATTAATTTGTGAAGCACCTGGGGGGTCAATATGCTCACTATCCATCTAGATAAGTTCCCTGGGGGGGTCTAGTTTCCAAAATGGGGTCACTTGTGGGGGAGCTCCAATGTTTAGGCACACAGGGGCTCTCCAAAAGCGACATGGTGTCCGCTAACAATTTGAATAAAAATCAGCTCAAATTGTTAGCTGTCACCATGTTGCGTTTGGTGAGCCCCTGTGTGCCTAAACATTGGGGCTCCGCAACAAGTGACCCCATTTTGGAAACTAGACCCCCAGGGAACGTATCTAGATGCATAGTGAGTACTTTGAACCCCCAGGTGCTTCACAAATTCATCCATAAAAATGAAAAAGCACTTTTTTTTCCACAAAAATTTCTTTTTTCATTATTACGGACCAATTTGTGAAGCACCTGGGGGTTCAAAGTGCTCACTATGCAGCTAGATATGTTCCCTGGGGGGTTTAGTTTCCAAAATGGGGTCACTTGTGGGGGAGCTCCAATGTTTAGGCACACAGGGGCTCTCCATATGCGACATGGTGTCCGCTAACAATTGGAATTGTTAGCGGACACCATGTCACGTTTGGTGAGCCCCTGTGTGCCTAAACATTGGGGCTCCCCCACAAGTGACCCCATTTTGTAAACTAGACACCCCAAGGAATGTATCTAGATGCATAGTGTGCACTTTGAACCTCCAGGTGCTTCACAAATTGATCTGTAAAAATGAAAAAATACTTTTTTTGTGGAAAAAAAGTACTTTTTTATTTTTATGGATCAATTTGTGAAGCACTTGGGGGTTCAAAGTGCTCACTATGCATCTAGGTACGTTCCTTGGGGGGTCTAGTTTCCAAAATGGGGTCACTTGTGGGGGAGCTCCAATGTGTAGGCACACAGGGGCTCTCCATACGCAACCTGGTGTTTGCCAACAATTGGAATTGTTAGCGGACACCAGGTCGCGTATGGAGAGCCCCTGTGTGCCTAAACATTGGAGCTCCCCCACAAGTGACCCCATTTTGGAAACTAGACCCCCCAGGGAACATATCTAGATGCACAGTGAGCACTTTGAACCACCATGTGCTTCACAAATTGAGACGTATAAATGAATAAAGAAACTTTATGTGAAAAAACATACTAGTCTAGTAGTTGCAATTCGCAGCATAGGGAACCCATGGGGCTCTGTCATATTTTTGGTCCAGCCAGGTACAACTTGGCAGCTACGGACTGCCACCAGCCCCCAGCTGCTTCGTCATACCTGGCTGGAACCAAAAATACAACGAAGCCTATTTTTTTTTTATTTCTAGAATTATTTCTAGAAAAAAAATGACATAGGGCTCCGCCATATTTTTGGTCCAGCCAGGTACAACTTGGCAGCTACGGACTGCCACCAGCCCCCAGCTGCCTCGTCATACCTGGCTGGAACCAAAAATACAGCGAAGCCTATTTTTTTTTTATTTCTAGAAATATTTCTAGAAAAAAAATGACATAGGGCTCCGCCATATTTTTGGTCCAGCCAGGTACAACTTGGCAGCTACGGACTGCCACCAGCCCCCAGCTGCCTCGTCATACCTGGCTGGAACCAAAAATACAGCGAAGCCTATTTTTTTTTTATTTCTAGAAATATTTCTAGAAAAAAAATGACATAGGGCTCCGCCATATTTTTGGTCCAGCCAGGTACAACTTGGCAGCTACGGACTGCCACCCACCCCCAGCTGCCTCGTCATACCTGGCTGGAACCAAAAATACAGCGAAGCCTATTTTTTTTTTATTTCTAGAAATATTTCTAGAAAAAAAAATTACGTGGGGCTCCGCCATATTTTTGGTCCAGCCAGGTACAACTAGGCAGCTGGGGGCTGGAATCCTCAGCATAGAGAGGCCCAAGCGTTCTGGGCCCCCCATGCTGCGAATTGCAGCCCGCAGCCGCCCCAGAAAATGGCGCATTCATTGAAGCGCCATTTTCTGGCGCTGTACCCACGCTCTTCCAGTTGCCCTGGTGCCGGTGGCTAACTGGGTAATAAAGGGGTTAATGCCAGCTTTTTATTGGCAGCTGGCACTAAGCCCGAGATTCATAATATAGGGCCAATGTTAGACCCGCCATTAGGAATCTCTAGTACAGTAAATAGTCAATAAATACACACAGAGAAAAATCTTTTTATTTGAAAAAAAAACAGACACAATTCGGACTCCATCTTTATTATAAAAAGATCCGACGTAGTCCACAACGAAGGTCCCACGACGCTCGATCGCTCCGACGTAGTCCATAACGAAGGTCCCACGACGTTTGTCTCCGACGTAGTCCACAACGAAGGTCCCACGACTCTCGATCACCTTTGCTTTCAGATCGCTACTCTGGAGCCCGATCCGCCAGCATGGTGATCGAGCTGCAGAAAGTGATCTGACACCCCGGGCGCAGTGACCCATTATGTGCATCACTGCGCCTGGGCTGCCAGATCACTTTCCGCAGCTCGATCCCCATGCATGGGGATCGAGCTGCGGAAAGCGATCTGGCAGCACAGGCGCAGTGATGCACATAGTGGGTCACTGCGCCCGGGTGTTCAGATCACTTTCTGCAGCTAGATCCTCAGAATCCAGCTGTAGGAAGTGATCTGACAGATCCAGTACAGTGATCCACAGTGATCACATAATGGTCACTGTGGATCACTGTGCTGGATCTGTCAGATCACTTCCTACAGCTGGATCCTCAGGATCCAGCTGTAGAAAGTGATCTGACAGATCCAGTACAGTGATCCACAGTGATCACATAATGGTCACTGTGGATCACTGTGCTGGATCTGTCAGATCACTTCCTACAGCTGGATCCTCAGGATCCAGCTGTAGAAAGTGATCTGACAGATCCAGTACAGTGATCCACAGTGATCACATAATGGTCACTGTGGATCACTGTGCTGGATCTGTCAGATCACTTCCTACAGCTGGATCCTCAGGATCCAGCTGTAGAAAGTGATCTGACAGATCCAGTACAGTGATCCACAGTGATCACATAATGGTCACTGTGGATCACTGTGCTGGATCTGTCAGATCACTTCCTACAGCTGGATCCTCAGGATCTAGCTGTAGAAGTCATCTGACAGCTCCAGCACAGAGCTGTCAGATCGCGGAAGCGGCCGGGAGAAGAGGAGGAGGAGCGGGACGCAGCCGTGCACCGGGTGCAGGATGGAGCGCGATCGCCGGAGGGGTGAGTGGGAGAAGCGATCGCCGCTCCGGTGGTCGGGGGGGGCAGGCAGGGGGAAGAGGGGGGGGTGACAGGGGATGGGGGGGCACTCACAGGAAGCGGGGGCAGGCAGGAGCAGGCGGGCGGCAGGAAGAGGAAGCCCGCGGTAGGGACAGGAAGCGGGCGCAGGGACAGGAAGCGGGGGGGGGGGGGGTAAGAAAGATGAAGAGGGGGCAGGATAGAGAGGTGGGGGACAGGGGGGCACTTAGAGGATGCCAGGGTAGCAGATCGGAGGGTAGGAGAGCAGGGGCAGGCAGGGAAGCATGACAGGCGCGGTGATTTTCACTTTCACTTTTGAGCGCCAATCACCGCGCCTGTAGCCGGGGGGGTGGGGGTGGGGGCAAATCGACCCCCCATGGGGTGTTGTACAACACCCCATGTACCTGCAGGCCGAATGACAGGTCAGTGAGACCCTCACTCGGCCTGCAGGAGCCCGATCAATCCATGGCCCACCCCCTGGGCCAAGGGTCGGGAACGAACTTGTTTCCATGGCCCAAACGGTGGGCCAAGGGTCGTGAAGGGGTTAAGTGATTCGAATTTCTCCAATACAGAGCATAATTATATTCAGCTGACCATTCTTGCAGGGTAAGATTGACGCCCAACGTATTGGAGAGGTTATTCCAACTGGAGGCTCCACCGAGGCGCAAAATATAATTTCTATACCAGGCCTTAGGGTCCATGAGAGAGCAGGGCACCCTTTACTTCCAACGTGCTTGGGAGAGGGAATTGGGGTGTAGCATTTCAGAAGCTAATTGGCAGAAATGCTTTATATTTACTCACTCACTAGCTAGCGCTTGTTCTGCACAAGAAAGAAGCTATAAGCTGCTCACTAGATGGTACTTGTGCCCGACGACACTCCGGAACATGTTCCCTGGAACCCCTGATACCTGCTGGCGCGCTGTGGGGAAGAGAAGGGTACAATGATACACATTTGGTGGAGTTGTGGGGAAATCCGGCGGTTCTGGTCTGAGGTTTTCAATGCATACGCCCGGATAACAGGTAAACAAGCCGAATGCTGCCCAGAATCGGCAATGTTATCCATTTTTCCAGGTCCTATTGGGCTACAGAAGAGGGATATTCTCCGCTTTTGCATCTCGGCTGCTCGTGCTGTGATCCCGAGGTTCTGGAAATCAAGCCGGGCTCCATCTCTACTTGATTGGTTCAAATAATTGATGGACACATATCGAATGGAGGAGCTCGCAGCTGATGCGTCGGGATCTCGGAACAAATTCTTAGGGATTTGGGTTGAATGGATTCTTTTTCACGACTCTGCAGAATTTAGGAGTATCTTTTCCAGCACAGATAATATGGCTCGACCTCTGGCTGATGGGGAGCCAGTGGGATGAGTACCCTTTCTCCTTCCCATACCTCACCCGTCCCCCCCCCTCCTTTTTTTCTTTTGTGGCTTTTCTTTCCCAGTATAACTTTTTCTAATGGTTTTTGTTTCTCTTCTCTCTCTCTCTTT
Source organism: Allobates femoralis (assembly GCA_033576535.1). Taxonomy (NCBI): domain Eukaryota; kingdom Metazoa; phylum Chordata; class Amphibia; order Anura; family Aromobatidae; genus Allobates; species Allobates femoralis. The sequence goes on from JARQOC010000001.1 coordinate 185,254,724, forward strand.
TCTCTCTCTCTTTTCTTCCCATCTGATACATTCAGTCTAGGTATTTCCTTTCTACGCCTATACCTTCAGAATTCTAGTGAACATTAGACAGGTATCGAAAACTCTGAGCTGTGAGTAGATCATTAATATTTCGGCCTTCCTTTCCGGTACACCAGTCGATAGACTATTCCAACTAGGCCTCAACGGGTAATGACCCACTTACGTGGTCAACCTGTTAGAAGGGGCCAAGTAATAAAAATCATTCTGCTGGGGCTGCTTGTCCCCTTGACATCAGAACATCTCAAAACCCTGAGAAAGGTTGTATACTTGAGTGTTTGGAATTATATTTAGATTGTAGTATATATTGCACCAGAGATAAGCGCAAAAGTAAATTTGCAGCTTATCTTAAAGTTACTAATAACTTTGTGAATTCTCTTTTTGTATATTTTATATGTCTCAAGATTTTGTTAAAAGATTGAATGTATGTCTTTCATATGTTTTTTCAAAATTTAATAAAAATGAGATTAACCATAGTTAAATATTTTAAAATATGATCCCATCACGATCCCAACTTGAAATTTGGTACAGATGTGGCTAAGAGCATAAAAGACACATGGGCAGTTTTGGAAAATTTTTATTAAAATGTTTTTTTCGGAAATGCGTTTCAAAATGTTGCGTTTGCATTCGCATAGGTAAAAAATTAAAATTAACAAATATACTCTTGTGACATATCTGGTGAAAGCCTGGACAGTTCTGAGTAGAATGGTGTTTATTTTGTTTCTCTATCTTATTTCTAGCCCGAGATAAAAAAATTTAAAGTCGTACCAGGCCAAAATTCACCCTTTTTTTAAACTTTAAAAATCTGTAAAAAATTAACTGATGAAGAAAAAAATTCCAAACTTTTAATTTGTAATTAACTAAAGTAGTACTTCATAAAGGAAAAAAAAAAAAAAAAATCTAAAGACGTCAGGTAAAAAAAAATATTCATATTTAGATCACTTGATATGGAATGACCCATTGACGCTATTAATAGTAAAATATGTTAAAATATGATCCCATTGCGATCCCAACTTGAAATTTGGTACAGATGTGGCTAAGAGCAAAGCAGACACATGTGCAGTTTTTGAAACATTTAAAGCGCGCCGATTTTTCGGAAATACGTTTTAAAGTTTTGCGCTTGCGATCACATGGGTAAAATATTAACAAAGATCCTCTTGTGACATATCTGGTGAAAGCCTGTATAGTTCTGAGTAGAATGGTGTTTATTTTGTCTCTCTATCTTATTCCTAGCCTTAGTTATGAGGAGAAACGTAAATGCAGGCAACAGCGAAATTCACACTTTTTCCGAACTTTGAAAATCATTTAAAAAAAAAATAAATTTTTTAAAAAATTTTTCTCTTCACATTTTGCATTGTCTGACATGCTATTATCAAATAACAAAATCTCAAAAGAATTAAAAATATAGAGGTAATAATCATTGGTTCACTTGACATGGAATGACCCTATATGTACATACACAGGGTGGTCCAAAAGTATGCGGACAGTATGTGTAATAAGGTTATGAAGGGGGAGATTTATCAAACATGATGTAAAATGAAGCTGGCTCAGTTGCCCTAAGCAATCAATCATTCCCCTTTTCATTCCTCATAGCCTCTTTGGACAATGAAAGGAGGAATCTGATTGGTTGCTGAGGGCAACTGAGCCAATTTCACATATCTAGTTTTCACAGATAGATCTCCCCCAAATCTGTTATTTTTTTTAGATAACCCATAATGGCAATTTATATATAAATCAAAATTAAAAGTTATTATTTTCTGTCCACCTACTTTTGGACCACCCTGTATATATATTACTAGATGGTGGCCCGATTCTAACGCATCGGGTATTCTAGAATATGTATGTAGTTGACATACTGTGATTGACAGAGCTTGTTCAGTTACCGTGAGTGATCTACATATACATCATATATATATATATATATATATATATATATATATATATATATATATATATATATATATATATATATATATATACACACTATATAATTGTCTAAGGGTTTTCGAGTCTGCCTGTCGCCAAAATCGCGTGCCACACAGAGGCCAATGAGCTCAGAGTATGCAAATAGCGCGTGCTGAACATTCGAATTTCGCACCAATTTGCAGCCCGGAGGTATACACGGTCCCGGCTGGTGAGTCGCTAACCGGAGCTCAGCCGCGGCTACCTGCACTGTACTGTACTCAGTGTATTTGAAATATGGCGCCATAGCGCGCGCCACTATTCTGGTTGGTCGGCGGTGAACGCGGTGACCAATGAGAGAAGCGGTGTGCGGTTTGAATGCCGCTCCTCTAATTAGTCACCGCTATGCTGATTGGCCGCCCGCGTTCAGCGCCGACCAATCAGGATAGTGGCGCACGCCATGGCGCCATATTTCAAATATGCGCCGCTATCCTGATTGGTCGGTGCTGAACGCGGGCAGAAAATCAGCATAGCGGCACTCGCCATGGCGCTATGTGTAAAATCCACCCTTGACTTCAGATTTTACACATGGCGCCGTGGCGAGCGCCGCTATGCTGATTGGCCGCCCACGTTCAGCGCCAACCAATCAGGATAGCGGCACGCGCCATATTTCAAGTACACTGTACTCAGTGTATTTGAAATATAGTGCCATAGCGTGCGCCAGTATCCTGATTGGTCGGCGCTGAATCCACCCATGATTTCAGATTTTCATATACCCATGACTTCAGATTGGCCGCCCACGCCAAGCCGCGTCACTCCCCTGATTGGTCGCCGCGGCCGCGGCAACCAATCAGAAGAGTATTGCGGCTTGGCACGTGTTTTGAATGCCGCGAAAGGGCACCACCGCCGCGACCAGCCTGGAGATGACCGGCTAGCTCTCCGCTGACCGGAGTTTAGACCGGAGCTCAGCCGCGGCTACTGCGGCACAGAGGTCAGCGGCTCGCCAGCCGGGAAATTCAAATGTTCAGCACGTGCTAAGTTCATGTATTGCTTAAAATGTATGACCTTCAGTCATGCACACTACTCTGAAGCCAGGAGTATGAATCCCAGCTTCAGAGAGGTGTAGTGTGTATGACTAACAATACGGTGACTTCTTTATGGGTAAACTGGAGTAAGCCCCGACAGACTTCTATACGTGTTCTGTACGGGTAGACTGGGGTAAGCCACTGACAGACCTTCTGCATGTGTTCACATGGGTAGACTGGGGTAAGCCCCTGACAGACCCTCTGCATGTGTTCTGTATGGGAGAATGAGGTATGCCCTGACAGATGCCTCTGCATGTGTTCTGTATGGGTAGACTGGGGTAAACCCTCACAGACACTTCTGTATGTGTAGACTGGGGTAAGCCCTCACAGACACCTCTGCATGTGTTCTGTATGGGTAGACTGGAGTAAGCCCTCACAGACACCTCTGTATGTGTAGACTGGGGTAAGCCCTCACAGACACCTCTGCATGTGTTCTGTATGGGTAGACTGGAGTAAGCCCTCACAGACACCTCTGCATGTGTTTTTTGCGCTTTAAAATTCCAGCACACTTAAAAAATTACAAAGTTTTATAGGTTATTATAGCATAAGTCACACAGCACAAAAGGAGAAATACGGTAAATGCAGAATGCCCACCTGGGTTTGCAAAAGTTCTTCTTGAAGTTGATCAACTTTCTCCTTGTCTGTGGCCTTCAATGGTAAAATTGTGACAGTAGCATTAGGATTGTAATTGTTATTAAATAGGCAATAAATACCTAAATACCCAAAAGTGCATTCAGATCTTTGTTGACCAGGAAAGCTAACTGTAGGCTATGTTCCCATGTGGCATTTTTGCAGCAGGTTTTTACAGTACCAGTAAGAATTATCAGAAATCTCAGCACACTCTTTACTTTTTACCCAACTGAATTTTTTTATGTCGGCAAAATCATTATCTCAACAGTTTTTTTGTTACATCCATAGAATGGGCAAATGCAAAAACCCTGCAAAAAACTAAAGCAAACTGATTTCTGATGCACTTTTAAGTAAATAAAAAGGAGATTTTTGTGTACTCACCGTAAAATCCTTTTCTCTTAGCCTCTAATTGGGGACACAGACCGTGGGTGTTATGCTGCTGTCCACTAGGAGGCGACACTAGGCAAAATCTGCAAAAGAGTTAAGTGGCTCCTCCTATGCAGTTATACACCCCTAGAACAGGAAGTGATTCTCCAGTTTTGTGCTAAAGCAGTAGGAGAGCTAACAGACAATCACAGTGACACAGGAGTCAACGCAGGCAACCTGTGTAAACAATATAGTTAACAAGGTAATAACAGTAACAAGGCCTGAGCCAGACAGGCCCGTGTGGAAACCGTCAAGAGTTAGCAGAGTAATACTAGTACCACAAGTCCTGTAACTAAGCAGGCGCATGTGGAAAACAGTGAAGTTAACGAAGTAACAATCGTATAACAAGGCCTGTAACTAAACAGGCTCACAGTACTACAAGGCCTGGAACTAAACAGGCACAAGTTTAAACAGTCAACAGTTAACAGAGTGATAATAGGCAAACATGAGTAAACATGTTAACCATGTAAGAGCTGAGAAGCTATGCAAGAACTGTAGAAAAGGCCCACAAGGGCAACAGGGTGGGTGCTGTGTCCCCCAATTAGAGGCTAAGAGAAAAGGATTTTACGGTGAGTACACAAAAATCTCCTTTTCTCCTTCGCCTCATTGGGGGACACAGACCGTGGGACGTCCCAAAGCAGTCCCTGGGTGGGAAATAGCAATGGAACTAGAGACACTGAACATAGTCAGTGAAAAAACTATGCACCGATAGGCGGCTTGCTGCCGCCTGGAGGGCACGTGTACCCAGACCTGCATTTGTCGAGGACTGAGTGCAAGCACTATAGTGGCTTGGGTATGGGTGTAGGCTGACCTCTTGGCTGCCTAAAACACCAGTTTCGCCGATACCTCTTACCGAACTGTCCAGGAGGCTTCCACGGCTATATTAGAATGTGCCATGACCTGCCGGAAGGGATGAGTTTTCGAAGGTATAAGCGTCTTGGATGGTTACAGAAAAACCACCTGGTTAGGGGAGCCGCAGAGGCTGACGTGCCTTTATGGCGGCCCATTGGAAGAAGGATAAAAAGAGAATCCGACTTCTTAGTAGGGCGCTGTGTTGGGCACCTAGACGCGTAGGGCCCTGACAAGGTCCCGCATATGTAGGTCCTTCGCAACCGGACAGACCGGAGACGGGCGCGGTGATGGCAGAGAGATGTCTTCATGTAGGTGGAAGGAGTAAGCCTACCCTAGAAAGAATAATGGAACCAGCCATAGGACAAGCATGTCCAGATGGAAGACTAGAAACAAATGGATGACATGAGACCGCTGCAAGTACCGATACTTCTGCAGAGACAAATAAATGCCACCGAACCATACTACTATTTGGATGAGGATGCTTAAGGTAACATCCCATCGAGGCTGAAGAGGTGGTTCTTGTAGTACCGTGAGGACCAAGTTCAGGTCCCCACGGGTGTAGTCTTGTGGTATGGAGACCCTAAATAGCAGACCCTTTGAAGGAAGGAGTTCATAGACGTCTGGTGGCAAGACGTGTTTGTAATAGGGTGAAAAACAGCTGAAAACCTGCTGTGTAAGAGACCTTAAGGACAGACCTGAGTCCAGGTCTGAGTGGAAGAAATGGAGAGTCCCTGGCATGAAGTAGGGCCAAGGGGAAAAACCCCTAGAGGTGCCTCAGGTACCAAACTAAAAACGATTACGCGTGTGATCGGATATCGCTGATAAAGCTGGTGTCCTCTCTGTGACTACGGCTGTCACAATATCCTGGTGAAAAAACCTCTTGGGTTAAATTCTAGGTCTCAAAGGCTACGCTAGTAACCTTGGATGAGAGGAATTTTGAGGGAGAACTGGCCGTGAGCGAGCAGGTCTGGACTGTCTGTTAGACGTCCTGGTACTGCTGCTATAAATTGGACGAGTCTGCGCAGCAAGCGCGTGTGGGCAATCTGAGACCACGAAGACGATCCCGAGACATTCCCGTTTGATATTCCAGACTGTTAGTGGGGAAAGAATATAGGAGAGACGGATACCGGTCCAGGCTTGGACTAGTGCGTCTGTCCCACTGACTGTGGATCCTGAGATCCTGGCATTGAGGCGTGACTCCATCAGGTCCATATCTGTGGTGTCCTGGCGTTGCCGTCTTAACAGAGGACTTCTAGATAAAAGGGCCAATCCCCTGGGTCCATCCCTTGGAGGATTAGAGAATCAGCCTCCCAGACGTGTACACCTGGTATGAGAACAACTGGCAGTACAGTGTTCCAAGGTTTCCACCTAGTGAAGGATGTGGTGAACTTGTCATCGCTTAGAGACTACAGGTTCCACCCTGGTGGTTGACATATGCCACGGTTGTGGCATTGTCCGACTGTATCCGGACATGTTCGAATGCCAGAGGGAGAATGATTTCAGTACTAGAGATACTGCACGAATGTTCATAGATTGAGGGGCATCTTCGAGACAGGGCAAGGCTACTGCCATGTGCATTGTGATGGGGGTACATCGCACCCCATCCTGTTCTCGCGCAACACCTAAGCATGGATAATTGCAAATACCGGCGATTCAGCTGAACCAATGGAACCGACTTCCAAGCTGCTTCTATGCGGTCTCGGACTCTTATAGCAGTTGTGAAGGATTGGAGAGACCTCTGACTGAGGCTGTGGGTTCCCAGACGAAGAATACGTGTCCTGTCTGGGGAAATTTGACTATAGCTGTGGATGTGCAACCAAAGGCCGCCGTGTTCATGCGATGCTGTGCATCCAATACGGCTGAGACTCCATACGTGATGCTGTAGCAGTGGCCGTCAGGAGTATGCAGCAGGGCTGGGGCTCCTGGAATGCGTGTGCTGTGCTGCAGCATGTGCCTTGGAATTGCAGTAGACCTGTGGAGGTCGATCCTACCAAGTCTCCTCAACGAGCACGGTGTAGATGCCACTGTTCGCAGACCTTGAAAGTGATGCATTGATAAAGGGTCATCCAGATATGGGAGACTGCTGAAATGTAGAATAGACATTGCCAACTTCAGTCCTTTTTGGCCTTGGCCCACTCCTTGTGCTGGCGCTTCGGAGGCTCTGACGTCAGGAGGAGGGTGGGCGTGGCGGGCGAAGGGCGGACAGAGGGTGGGCAAGTCAGTGATGTCACATCTAGGCCGAAGGCAGGGCCTCGCGTTATTCGCGGGACCCGGAAAAGGCAGAGGCCCGGCGCGGAGCCGGAAGTCATGAGCAGCGCTGGCCGAAACCGGAGGCTGTGCTCGCGATAGTTCAGTCGCCAGTGTCCTGCGCAGCACACAGCGAGCGCTATCCCACCGTGAGTATCCTCTTTTGACTCCCGAGTCGAGAAGGGACAGATTGCGTGGAAGAGTGTTCGGGCCACGGTCATACGGGGTCCAAAAGGGCCCTCCATTGGTTAATGCGGTCGGGGGTCTGCAAAGTCCAGCTTGAAGCGGGCTGTGCAGAGTGCTCGCACGTGTCATCTGAACCCAAGTACCTAATATAGGTATAGGGAGGAGATTGGCGACAGGGCTCGTATTCCACGTTCTGCGACCCCGAGTTTCGTTTTGTAGTTTGGGGACGGAGACCGAACAGGCCTTGGGCCGTCACAGCTTCAACCCGAGTCCCCCACAGTGGGAAGTCGAGGAGGAGTATGGTTTATAGTACCCTCGGCCACGACCCAGCGCCTCCAACGGTGGGGAGCTGAGGAGGGAGTGTGCTATGGGTCTTAGGTCCAGAGACCCGTAGCTAAATTACTCGTGCAGTTGCGGGTCACGGTGTGTCAGCCTGAGCCTTGTGAGACTTGACTGTCATCACCGCCTACCAGAACTTCAGCTGTGGGATTTGGAGAGAATTGGTAAGCGGTCCTGGGACCCTTGCCATTGTCAGGTAAATATAGAGTACATCAACTTCCACTGGGCACTCCAACAATGGATGGCCAAGTAAAACGTGAGAGTCAAACTCTTAGTAATTCCATCACCCTAGTCCTCTCAACTGTGTGGGGGCCTGGGGAGGGGTCTGATGGACGAGTATTTTGAGCCGTTGGAATAGTAACTGGGCTCCGCCAACGTTGGGGGACCAAGGAATAGGCATTTTCGTCTCGCTTCAACCCAGCTCCCCCAGGGCAAAGCCATAAGGTTGGACAAGTGTACCAACAGGTACCTGCATCTGGCACGGTGTTAGGAAAAAACAATACGTGCGATGGCCCGTGCGCTGATTACTACTGTAGAGGCAGTTACACTGCTCCTCGTAGTATTGTCCTGAGGGGGGGACACAAACTGGAGCAGGATATATCGCTGCTGATTGTCCTGCCGTTTTTTGGAAACTGCCGCACAGCGAAGCTGCGCATTGTACACTCCAGAGTGTGCCCCCCGCCGTGCTGCACTCGCTGTACCCCTGCATAGCGGATGCTGAGCCATGGCTTTTGGAGAAGCCAGAGAATGATGGGGGGGCATTGCAGACCGGCCGTAGCTCTGTGGCATGGCAGGCTCTGCCGTATGTCCCTCTTCCCTTTGATGCAGGCACTGTAGGACTCCTAAAACCAAGGCCCCGGCTGCACTGGTGTGCCTTGAAGGGCACGGCAGGGAGGAAGCACTGTTGGGCTCCCAGTGTTTGTGGGGGGCCTAGTGCTCGTTGTACCCCTGCTGGCTGTGCATATGTGCCGCCATGCCAGCAAGGTGTGGGCACGTGACTGTCCGCACACAGGACAGCTGACCTACATGTGTAATTCATGACATGTGTCAGCTGTCTGTGTAGTGTGTGCACAGTGCCCGCACACAGGCTAGCCTGTATATGTGGCTGCTGTGTGCAGTGGCTCAAGGCTGGCAGCTGCGGTGACAGGAGCAGTGCCTGTGTCCTTTAATGGCCGCCGCTGCTTATAGGAGAGGGGTCATCCTCATCCTGTTGTAAAAAAACGCGCCCTCTGTGCTCCGGCCCGCCCCCTGCTATGACGCTGGCAGCGTCATCCTCGTCATCCGGGGGGGCGGGCCGGGGGGCGTGGAGAAGGCGGCGGCTTCGGTGTAGGCCGAAGCCGCGGCCTAAATTTGAGACCTGCGGCCGCAAATGTCGCCAGGGCGGCGCGGAGGTGCGGAAGGGGGTCCGGAACTAAACCGGACCCCGCCGGACCCCCTGGGCAGACAGCGGTGGCGGGATGTGGGCCCCCACAGAGGACCCAGCGTGCTGGGTCCTCTGGGATCATCAAAGTGCAGCCCTGCTGGCTGCTGCAGGGACACAGGCAAGCTGTGTCCCTGCTAGGGAAAGATCTCCCTCTGCTATAATAGCCCCCGCAGAGGACCCAGAGTACTGGGTCCTCTGTAACCACCAGGATGCAGCCCTTAGTGCTGGCTGCTGCAGGGACACAGGCAAGCTGTGTCCCTGCTAGTGCTGGTTGCCCCGTTGTTGTTCCCCCGGCCCCTTCAGGAGGTACACAGCAGAGCTGTGTGCCCTGGTACTGCAGGGAGCAGGCTGCCGCTGAGGGGTAAGGAGTCTTCAGCAAAGCTGGGGACTCCTGGGTGCCTAGAGCAGGTCCGAGCTGCTGCACCAGAGGCTCTACCTGTGGTGTCTCAACCTAAATGAACCCCAAAGGGGTATTTAGGGAGGGATGCTGCTCCACCGTCAGGTGCCTTGTCCTTCGCCTCGACCTCAACCCAGTAACCCCAACAGTGGGGAAATGGGGAGGGAGGGTCGTTGTCTCAACCTTAACCCAGCGTCCCCAACATTGGGGGGCCGAGGAGGGAGCGGCATGTTAGGGGGACCAGTCGACCTCAACCAGGCGCCCCCAACAGTGGGGGGCCGAGGAGGGACCATGCCGGGAGTCTCGTCAGAGACCCACTTTTCTTCTTCTTGAAGAAAAAAAAATCAAAAAGAAAGTTTTTTAGGAGCACTAAAAAATCTGTGTGTGCCTCCTAGACACTAAGCAAAAACTGGAGAATCACTTCCTGTTCTAGGGGTGTATAACTGCATAGGAGGAGCCACTTAACTCTTTTGCAGATTTTGCCTAGTGTCGCCTCCTAGTGGACAGCAGCATAACACCCACGGTCTGTGTCCCCCAATGAGGCGAAGGAGAAATGTACTTTATTAACATCTACTGGAAACAAATCAGATGCACCGTAATCCATCTGTAAAGAATACGGAATAAAATTTGCAGGTTGCTGTGCGGTAAGCAGCATTTTTACTGCCCCCATAAAAACCACTGCAAAAAAGCCACATGTATCAAGCCTTGGAGTTACTGCACACAGGCTTGCATTAAAATATTATACCCCATGTAATAGCTTTGTCAACTATAGAGACTTCCTTTTTCTAAAGATCAAAGTCTCCATGATATTACATGCTGGCTGACCACAAATTAATAGGAAGCATAGAAATGCCAGGCTGAGCTATTACATGGAAGGTGACACTCGTCGCAGTCCTAGCCTAACACTCGTACATTGCCTTGTGATTGCATCTATCGTCCTAAAGCCCATCACCTTGCGCTTCTGCTGTGAGGTGCCCGTGTTAATGTTGCCAGCTGCCCTGCGTGCCTCCTCTTCATGCTGCTTGAGCTGCTCTTGTAAAAGAATGAGTTCACCAAGCAAACCCTGCCATGAGTTTACAGAGAGAGATAGAGACGGGGTGAAGGTGGGGGACAAACACTGTGATGGGTGCAAATAAAATAGGTGTCTAAATAAAAGCAAAATGACGGACAAATGTATAGAAACAAAATGGACACAGGCACAAAGCGTAATGTATATAATAAACTATGCTAGAAAGGCCAGAAACGAAATTTGCAATAATTTGCAAATCAGAGATGAGTAAAAACTAAAGCTAAATGTGGCCACCATCTGAATTCACACAGTCCTACTTGGCCAGCTTCCTCCAGAGGCAGATCAAATCTAGTTGTTAAGCAATTTATTTCCCAAAGGCCAACTGTATATTTTGGCCCAAATTGCGCTATAATTCTGGAGCATATGTATAGTAAATCTGCCCCGTCGTGTTATCCCTTCTGCAGGCTGGAGAGGAGATAAAGGACACATTGTGCACTGGGAATGCGTTAAGGGGCCGTCAGACGCATCAATCTGGCCTCGCTTCCGACATTGCAGGCCAGCTGTCACGCCGCAGGATGTTGCCGGTGACGCAGGGGCGATAAGGGGGGAACCAATGCTCGCTGGGCTGGAAACAGCAATACTGCGGTATAGGCTGGATCACCAACATCGCTATTGCGGTGTCAGACGGCGCGATGCCGCCTAATCGCTGGTCGCTGATTGACAGGTTTACCTTCATGCTGGAAAATCTGTCAAACTGCGACCAGCGATAAAACGCAGTTGTGTCGCGCTTTCACACAGCATGACGCAACTGCGATATCGCGAGCGACATCACTGATGTGTCACTTTTCGGCGATGTTGCTCACGATACTGACGCGTGTGACGCCGCCTGTACAGTAAAACACACCATGAAGTGGTGCAACAGAATTAACATCGCCTTTTAACCTCTTTACCCCAGGCCAATTTTTGTTCCCCCCTGCCCTTATTCCAAGAGCATTTTTTTTTTTTTTTTCTGTTAATATGTCTTTATTATAAAAAATAACATATTATGTTTTTGCGGGACGAGTTGTACTTTCCAATTGCATTATTCATTTTACCATATAGTGTAGTTGAAAGTGGTAAAAAAATCAAAAGTGCAGTGAAAAAAAAAGTGCAATGACACGTTTGTTTTTTTGGGTTTTTTAGTCCCCATGATCACTATATGGTAAAACTAACATGTCGATATGATGCCTCCAGTTGGTACGAGTTTGTAGATACCAAACATGTTACTTTTACTGTTATTTAAGTGGTGACAAAAAATTAAAAAGTGTTTAAAGAAAAAGAACTGCGCTTTTGCGCCCTGTTACGTCACCCGTAGCGTTCTCATCTTTCGGGATCTGAGGCTTATTTTTTGCGTCTTGAGATGACATTCCTAATCATACCATTTTTTGGTGGATGTGATGTTTTGATTGCCCCTTAATATATTTTACTGTAATGTTGTGACAAGAAAAAAAAAAAAGCCGATTTTGGTGTTTGGACTTTTTTTCCCGTTACAATGTTTACAGATCAAACTAATTGATTTTATATTTTGATAGATCGGGTATTTCTGAAAGCGGCGACCAAATATGTATATTTTTTTATTATAGTTTTACTTTCAATGGAGCAAATGGGGGTGATATTAGCTTTGATTTTTTAAAATGTTTTCAATATTCATTAAAACTTTTCTTTTATTATACATGGCCCCTTATGGCGCCTCAGCACTGCACAGTGCGATCGCTTGTGCAGAGATGTTTCACCATCCTCTGCACAGCACAATTGATCACTTTCTGACGTCAATGTCACTCGGGCATCGCCGGCAGGAATTGAGTCATGACAACATCTGGGGTCATCACCTGAGCCCGGGCTGTTATAGCAACACATCAAGACCCCGTCATCACATTACGGAGCAGATACCGGCCGCAGTGTTTTGAATTGCGTAGTCACAATCCAAACCAGCTGAAATGTACAGGGAATGATGCAAGCTCAGAGCGTGATCTCGCTTCAAAGGGAGGGAAGCGGCCAAGGGCGTACATATACTATCTTGGTCGTGAAGGGGTTAATCAGCCATTCTTCACCACAGTAGTGACTATTGAAATACCCAGTAATCCCTAAAAATAAGTGACCACTTACCCTTTAGCTTTTGTCCTGAATAACAGCGTTCCTGACTAATGCGGTCTGGAGAACTTCAGAGGATTGAGTTAAAGTTTCCGAACTGTGCCAGGAGAGTGCACAGTGTAAATATACAAAGGGTCAATAAAAGAGAATCTGGCAGCAGGTTTTTTGCTCTGGAATTTGAGAGCAGCATGATGTAGTGACAGAGAGCCTGATTCCAGTAATGTGTCACTCGCTGGACTGCTTGGTGCAGTATTAATAGAATCCCTGTTTTATTTGTTGTAGATGGAGCAGTGTTCACAATGCAGAGACAAGTATAACCCAGTCCATACCCCTGGCTGGCAACTTCCTGTGTACACTGTGCATCGTGAGGAATCTGCCAATCATTGGTGGAGGAGGGGGTAGACATTAGCAGATTGCCCGGCAAGTGAAGCCTGATCCTCTAGTGATAAGCTTCTGCTGATAAAACACTGATTGTATTGAAACTACTGCATAGGCCCCTTCACATCACGATTTTTTCCTGTCCGTGGAGATCCTGTTTTTTGCAGGACCACACGGACAGGAACGGACATGCCCAGATGTTGAACTCCCAATGTCATTTCTGTGTCCAGATCTGTGATTTTGAGGGATCTGAACACAGAAAGGGCTGGAGGATCCCGAGCCTGCAAAGCACAGGCAAGTGGGGTCAGCGCTGTGACATCACACGGGGGAAGAATCCTGTGTTCCTCCCCCCCCGTGTAACATATCGGGGTTGAATTTTTGCTTTTCCAGTGTATCAACATACACTGTGAAAGCAAAATAAAAGAGGAAAAAAATGTATTAAAAAAAAAAAAAAAAAAAAAATGCTCACCTCTACGCCGGCTGTCCAGGACCCAAAAAGAAGACGTTCAATTGCTACCACGACCTTAAAGATCTGTGATTGGCCGGTAGCAATCGTGATATGTGAGCATGTTCAGTGCACTAAAATCGGATCTGGAAAACTATCCTGTTTTTTTCCCGGATCCAAGCTCCATAGGCCCCCATGTTATTTGAATCGGACAGCGTCGGATCCTATGCGGTCTGATTCTGTCTGCTGTGCCCAAAATCGGAGCAGTCTCCAATTTTGGGGATGTGAAAACAGCGGACACAAAATCGGATCCCTGCACACACGGATGGCCATTAAGGACCAATCCGTGCCCATAGGGATACATAGGGGCCAAATTGGATCCGTGGCTATCCGTTTTACGATGGATAGCCACGGATCCCCAAAAATTGTGACGTGAAGGGGGCAATATACACATAGCCTCGTAAGTGATACAATGCTGGAATCAGGGTCTCAATGCCTAAATTATGCCACCCTCATATTACATAATAAAAACCTGCTGACCAATTCAGTTTAACTAGCCCTGCTACCTCTTTGTTCTAGGGAACGATGGGGATCCAGAAAGGTCAGGCCCTGTCCTTTCATAATGTTATGACTTATCACTAGTACAAGTCATTACTAGTTGGGGCAACGCTTTCTTATATGATCACATCTCTGCATTGGGGGGGAAGCTATAAACACATTCAAGCATTCATCCCCAGCAGAATACAGAAGCCAGGGACTGTCACAACAGACCGGACAGGAACTTGTCTGTCATATTCTATGGATTAATGCTAGGATTGCAGGCAGGGTGCAAAGCGAATAAAAGATAACATTCCTGAAAGAAAACAATATTAAAGGATTTTGGTTTAGATTTTAGTTTGTTTTGTGGCTTGTCACAGGCATGCAAATCTGTCACCACAGAAGGAGCGCAGGATGGAAAAGGTCTGAGCATAGGCAAAACACGAAAGGAACTGTCCCCATTGTGTGTTGGAAATCCCCTTACTGAGTGCACGCAATCCACTAAATGGATTAGGATTAGCTAAATGGAAATCACGGCTGCTGTCATTACAAATTAGGTGTCACAAGGAACTTTTCATGACCACAGCAAACAAATCGGCATCACGTCTGACTTGTAAAAAGTAAAAAAAAGTGAATATTTGCTGAACTATAACATGTTACATTTACAAATACAGAGAATATATACACACAAATATACATTAAAAGAGCAAAACAAATCCCTTCAATTTAAAGGGAATCTGTTGGGATGATCTATCCCTCCCCACAGTTTATATGGTCATGTTGCTCTCAAAACAATTATGCCATCTACACTATACCATCTAGTGTGGCTTCAGACTTGCGTTCGCCTCCACAGCGTCTTGCGGCTGGTTACCACAAGCTGAGCGCAAACACCGCCCATCCTTATGTTTATCATGGGGACGTATAGTGATGCGCTCGGCTGCAGATGGGCGTGCGCACTGATAGACTTCAATGTGGGATTTGTACGCATGAGGATGCGCTCAGGGTGCGGACGAGAATGTATGATTCGTACGCAAGCATCCCCATGCGTACAAATCACACATTGAAGTCTACACATACAGTTAATTCATATGAAATGAGGTTAAAGTGCTCTGTGAGCGACAACTACCCTCCCAAGCCTCTGCTTCTATAGCCTACCCATCCCCACCTTCCTCTGCTTGAGTGTAGCCAAGTCAGTGAGATATTAAGAAAAGGAAGATGGGGCTGGGGAAGAGCAAAATTTACAGCCAGGAGGAGGAAACTTGGGAAGTGGTTTCTTAGGGTACCGTCACACTTGGCGACGCACCAGCGATCCCGACCTGGTAGGTATCGCTGGTGCGTCGCTATGTGGTCGCTGGTGAGATGTCAAACAATCAGATCTCACCAGCGACAACAACGATCTGGAATGATACAGAAGAGGTCATTGGAACCCTGTTTCTCAGCCCTGTAGTATTGAGGTCATTGGTCGTTGTCCCTGTCAAACACACCGATGCATGCTGCCCAGCGGGACCCCAATGATCAAAAAATAGTCCAGGTGACTCTGACACAACCAGCGATCTCACAGCAGGGGCCTGGTCGCTGTTACGTGTGAAACAAGCAAGATCGCTGGCGAGGTTGCTGTTGCATCACCAAACTTGTGACTTAGCAGCGATCTCGCTTAGTGTGACGGGGGCTTTACTCCCAGAGCTACATTTGCATATGAATTAAGCCAGTGATTTTTAATCAGAGAAGCAACAATTTGCATCAGTAATGGTGTGGATGACATTATCTTTCAGAGAGCAACTTGACCAAACAGTCTTGTGGTGGATCCTTCTGATAGAATCCCTTAATGGCATCCAACCTAGAGTTGCTCCTCCACTCTATTAGAGATATACTCTTCCAAAAGTAACACCACTTGTGGCTGTAAATACAGCATCCTACCTATAAAGAGCTCTAAAAGCAAACATGTGGCTCTTTGGTACAGATCAATAATACAGTGGGTGCACTTTCTTGTGGCTCCCTAAACCGGAATTCAGCATGACTGCAACCAGGTATTTTTCTTTGAAACTGTTCCAGCATTTCAGTGAAGACATAGTTTAAAGCTCCATAATAACATAATAATAGTTTAAAGCTCCATAATAAGAACAGAGCCAGGTTCTGATTCATGATGGCGGTGGTCTATGGGACATGAATCCGATGCAGATTCCCTTTTAACTCTGTAGCAGCCATCTATTGTGACATACAGAAGCTGTATAAGCAAGCCAAGCTCCCCAATATTTTGAAGGACACCCTACTGAAAAAATGATTCTCAGCAAAAAAAAAAAAAAAAAAAAGATGAAATCAGATAAAATTGTAAACAATCTAACACAAGACAGCATGCAAGCTTGTATGAAAAGACTTCATATTTAAACAGATGTCACTGGTGAAATTGTGCTCCTCACCTTCTTGTATTGCTTGTCAGAGCCTTCAAAACTCTGGCTATCAGTAGCGTTAAAGGCCGTCTCCCCTCCAGGGCCTGGGAGAGAGAAACCACCACAAGGGTCATTACAATACAAGGGACAGTTATCCACAACAATGTTATACTGATATTAATCAATAACTCTAGGTGGGACTTTTGTCCTTTTACGATTTGCATGTAAATTAGAAGATATTCCCCTACAAAACTATATACCATATGTATCTGCAGAGCTCTTACTTTATAAAATGCTGCCTGGAGATGTTATAACACATTCAACTAGACAGGATCCTTTAAAGTGAGGAAATAAAACTTCTAAAAGGAGCAAACCTGCACAATAAGGAGAGCTTTAAAATAAGTCATTTTAAGTATAGACCCCAATTCATGGAACCCTAGGCAACAATCTGACAGATGCCTCACCCACTATACTCTCTAGCATCTCTCCACGCCAGATACCAAAACATGGTGAAAAGTATGGTATGACAGCCG
Source organism: Allobates femoralis (assembly GCA_033576535.1). Taxonomy (NCBI): domain Eukaryota; kingdom Metazoa; phylum Chordata; class Amphibia; order Anura; family Aromobatidae; genus Allobates; species Allobates femoralis. Next base: position 185,271,666 of record JARQOC010000001.1, read on the forward strand.
CTTTGGAGGGAACTCCAGGGAGATAAACTGTTTTTGTATGGTCTCTGCCCTCATACACAATGAAGCTGAGCTGGGCACTACAGTTCTAGGATGTTTAGATGCCAGCGCTCCCTTATAGGACCAATATGTCACAGGGCAGATTCAAAAGGGGTATGGGCCGCCGACTGATGCTCAAACTACATGCCAGCCCCCACTCTGTGCCACCCACACTATATGCCTGCTGTATGTATCGCTGCACACTCCTGAGCTGTGACAGCTGCACAAACTGTCACTCAGCTCAGAGTACAGCAACACATACAGTAGGCATATAGTGTAGGTGGCATAGAGTGGGGGCTGGCATCTAGTGGGAGCGGTGGCCACACCCCACCAGACAACCCTGTTGGTACACTAGCTAAAAGTATGAGGGGGCTGGAATGTAGGGCGAGCATGGAGCCCTGGCGGCCACACCTCTGCCACAACCCCCTGTTCTCGGGAGCAGTCTGAAGCTGAATCTGCTCTGTGATGTATTGTCCCATAAAGGAGGGGTGGCTGTGGAGCAGCAGATATGATTTTATTGATTTATAAGCCATCTATAGATCCTAGGACTGTGGTGCTCAGCGTCATCATGTAGGAGGGCAGGGATAGTACAACATTTTTCTCCCCCTCCTGGAGTTTCCCTGTAAGGTTTGCTTCTGCTTTATGTCAGCCTCTTAGTCTGTGATAAACCCCAAAAACCCAGACTACATTATGAGGCCTAAAATAAGGAATCCTGCCCTTCAGGTTTCCATTAGCCGCCCATTTCTCTTGTGGCTGCAATGACACTGCCTGTGTTCCTCCTCCATGGCCTGCCAGTTCACATGTGCACCCTCTCACGAGAGGATTTATTATAGGAGACAAGGCACAAATTTCATAATATGGTGGGTAGGTCCTGTCATGATTACGGAGGGGGCAGGGAGTTCAGCCTGATGACTGTACAGTAACTACCGTATAAGTAAGGGAAGTTGTAGTGATAAATATGAAAGCAGAGGGGAGACAATTCATACTGCTAATGGAGAGGGGACTAGGACCAATGGACATTATATTACAGTTGGGAAGTTAAAACTTTAGTGGGTAATGAAAATACAAGTTTTCACATGCTCAGCTGGATACTGGATGTAGATTTACTTCTCTTTTGCGCATGAACTGCTTCCTACCGGGTTGTGTGGATGTTGTAATACTACCTATATATTATATATTACACATACTTGAGATGAACACATTTTGGTTTTCACAAAGTTTGCTGCATCAATGTTTTTAGATCTTTAAGGCTACTTTCACATTACGATTTTGAAGGGAGCCGATGCTGTCCGAAATATTCGGACAGCATCGGCTCCCTTCTGATGCCTGGAATCGGATGCCAAATAGGCATCCGATTCCGACATTAAATTGTAGCCTCCGGGCTGAAAAAAAGAAAAAAAAAAAAAAGAAAAAGTTCATGCTCACCTCCCCCCGAGCCCCCGCCGTCTCCCTGGAGGTTCCCGGTGGCTCCCGCAGGTTCCCGGTGGCTGCAGAGGTCTTCTTCTGCAGTTCAGGACCTGCGGTGATGTCACAGTCACGTGACACCAGGTTACACCATGGTAACCCGCGGTCACATGACTGTGACATCACCGCAGGTCCTGAACTGCAGAAGACGACCTCTGCAGCCACCGGGAGCCTGCGGGAGCCACCGGGAACCTCCAGGAAGACGGCAGGAGACGGCGGGGGCTCGGGGGGAGGTGAGCATGAACTTTTTTTTTTTTTTTTTTTTTTAACCCCTGCGCTCCCAGTTGAGCATTTTTACTGTACTGAGCATGCTCAGTACAGTAAAATCGGGTCCGAGGAGACATCAGATGTTTCCTCGGACCCTTCTCCATAGGGCTCCGAGGAAAAGGAGACAGCATCGGATCTGAAAAATCCGTAGTGTGAAACCAGCCTAAGGCCTTATCTAGAAGTCTATGTGGCTCGCACATGTTGTATCCTTTTTTTCCATGGATGCTATTCACGTTTCAGTTTTCCCAGCAGCACGGATGACAAGGCCCAATACAAGTCTGTGGGTCCATGAAAACCACATACAGCATACGTATAACACTCATGTGCTGGACATGTTTAACATTGCAAAGTATAGGAAAAGCTTTACTTAATGATCGATCCGTGAAAAACACTGAAGACATTGATGGTAAAAATGAACACTCACACTGATCCAAAACACTAGAGACTCTGGTACCATTTTTTCACATGTGTTTAAATGTAGATGGGTGATTCAGGGTTAGTCGGTTATTCTTTCAGATGATTTTTTTTTTAAAAGCACCCTCAGAATGCAACATGATGCATTTTTTGTGCGTTCGCGGGCGCTTGTTTTATCAGCAAGTGTTTACCAGCGCACAAAGAATGCATGGAGCTCAATGGATCCTCAGTGTACTCCGAATGACAGCGCATGAGATTGCTGCGGATCACATTGAAACCTGCATAGAAATAATCTCCCGGCAGCCGCCGAGACAGCTGATTGGGTGGCCTGGCACCATACTATGTGAACGCATGCAGAGAATTTCCGCTGAGTTAACATCAGTATGACTGTGTTTGCGTCTGCATGTCAGACCCATGCAGACACAAATGCTAGTGTGAAACCAGCCTTAGTTAACACTTTTTCCTTGTGACATGATGCTCCAGCAAGCTAGAAAAAAAGGAGATTTTTGTGTACTCACTATAAAAACTCTTTCTCGGAGCCTTCATTGAGGGATACAGGATACCATGGGTGTATGCTTTGCTACAAGGAGGTGACACTAGGCTAAATAAAAAGTTAGCTCCTCCTCAGCAGTATACACCCTCCAGGCCTGGAGTGAGACTGATCAGTTAGTGCAAAAGCAGTAGAAGAAGCAGGCTGAGACATGTACAGACTGGCCCAACAAAAACACATAAGAAGGGTAGGTCCTGTGTCTCCAATGAACGCTCAGAGAAAGAGATTTTACGGTGAGTACACAAAAATCCCTTTTTCTCTATCGCTTCATTGGGGGACACAGGATACCATGGGACGTCCAAAAGCAGTCCCCAAGGGTGGGAAAAGAAGGACTAGAGAGTAAGATAAACACCAGTGGCCGAATCTTCGGGTTCGAAGTGGCCGCTGTAATTGCAAACGTATGGTTGCCTGGACTCGAAATGAGAAGGTAAAGGATGACACAGTATCACCTGAAAAGGGGGAAGCGAAGACCTCAAGGCAGCAGCTAACAAGATGCTGACAAGGGACATGAGGGCCTAAAGAGTGACACACCTAAAATCTTAGATAGGAATGCTGATAGACGTATTATGTGATTCCAGATCAAAGAAGGTAGTCCGGACCATCCGGTCCTGAGGAAAGTACTCTCCTCTAAGAACAATAACCTCAAGAAAACAAGGAACCTTTACCCAACAGGAAAGCAAGAGAGATAGAACCGGAAGGGTGCAATACAATCGTTGGACAGCTTCTGGAGCCACCGAGGCTCCATAATGAAGGATAAGTAGATAACCCGTCCTTATCGGAATGGAGCCAAGGACACAGGTAAGGTCCTGAGAGCTTTCTTCAGAAAAAAGACAGGAAGGAATATATCCTCCTACTTAATAAGAGGCAGGGAACATATTGGAGAAAAGAGCATTCTCAGGACAGGAGAAAAGCTACATGGTAAAAGGCAATATGTAGTTTTCTGCCAAACATAGAGAAGAGACGTCAACTCTGAGAGGGGAAAGGGTTCACCTGTGGATTCTAAGGATGTACTCCTTCCGAAGAAGACAATAGAAGAAAATCAAAGGAGGTTGTGAGTATCCCTGAGCATTTCAAAATCAGGAAAAAAGACTGAGGGGACCCGAAGAACCCCTTGAGTCCCACCTGACTGAATGGGTAAGCCCACCAAAGCCACCATAGTCATAAACCTGTAGACTAAATAACGGCCTGACTCAGACCAGGTGGGTACGAGGTTCTGAAACTCCTTCAAAAAGACAAAAAAAATTGTAGGGAGTACATGGGAGCATTGCCAAAACCGTAGGACAGTGTCCCGGCCATGGCCCAACAGAGGGCAGTTCCCTGTAGACAGAGGAGTAACGAGTCTCCCCAAGTAAAAGAGGTAAACAAGCGAGGTAGGTAACTGAGCCTGTCACCGAGTCTAACAGTGAAAGACGAAGATGCGCTACGTCAGATGGGCTCTTTCCATCTAGGCCGAAAAACACGGAGCGTCGGTTTCTGCTTCAGGGACGAACCGAACGTCCGACGACCTGGCCTGGGTATAGGAAAGTTCCTGTAAAAGACCAGTGGTTCTCACATTGTGCCAGAGTGGAGAGTCATAGAATCAATTGACCTCATCTGAAAAGAAAAAATTGAGGAACTCCAGATGCATCAGATGATCCAGTTGATGCCCTGAAAAACTGTAAGGGTACCTTCACACGCGGCAATATTCCTAGGCAATTTCACTGGCAATTTGCTGGTTGCAGTGAAATCATGGACACATTGTTCCATTTGTACACAGTAACAAAATAGAACAATGTGTCTATGATTTCACTGCAACCAGCAAATTGCCAGTGAAATTGTCTAGCAAAATTGCTGTGTGTGAAGGTACCTTAATAATCGTGAAAGATGAAGACCTCTTAACAAAACTGTCAACCATGCCCGGAGACCATACTATTAGTCACTGTGATAATGCTGTAGCTGGAAGTCTAAGGGTACCGTCACACTTGCCGACGCACCAGCGATGCCGACAGTGATACGACCTGGTACGGATCGCTGGAGCATCGCTGTCGGGATCGCTGGTGAGATGTCAAACAGTCAGATCTCACCAGGGACGCAACAACGATCCGGAATGATATGAAGGTCGTTGGGACCCTGTTTCTCAGACCTGTAGTATTGAGGTCGTTGTCCCTGTCAAACACACCGATGCACGCTGCCCAACGGGACCCCAACGATCAAAAAATGGTCCAGGCGACTCTGACATGAACAACGATCTCACAGCAGGGGCCTGGTCACTGCTAAGTGTCAAACATAGCGACGTCGCTGGTGAGGTCGCTGTTGCGTCACCAAACTTGTGACTTAGCAGCGATCTAGCTTGCGATCTTGCTTAGTGTGATGGGGGCTTAACACACTGTGGTAGCTATCAGCTTAGGTGTAATGAGATGAGGTCTGAGTCGTAAGACACTTTGTGGTTGTGTAGTAAATATATAGTATAGTAGATATATGTCATATCTGAGTACAAGCACGGAATCCGACCTTCCAAAATTATGTAAAAGTGTGTGCCACGCAACAGCTTATCTGTTATAGTGGTTAGAGTTCTGACCTGATGGCCAGCTGGCAGATGCCACATACCACAGTGAGATAAAGAGGAGGAGGGTCCAACAGGGTCTGCTAATTACTGTATTCAACAGCTGTACGGTGCCAGAAGGCAGACTGACCTGGCTACGGAATATCAGACAGGTCCCAGAAGAGCTGTGGACCAGATGTGGTATGTGAATCACTGGCTCACTGGCAGGTGGAGCAGATCTCAGAAAACCACTGAAGTAGACGGCTGTAGGATACATGACAGCAGGGTTTCCTGCTCATACAGAGGTGGTATGCCCCATGGACCATTGCTGCAGGCAGTTATACCAATCCTGCAGAGGGAAATGTGCACAGAAATGTGCACTCTATAATGTTGTGGATCCTGTAAGCCACAGGGGCAGACAGGTATAGGATACTTGGAAGCCGGATTCCTTGCTCATTACTAAATTGGCAGATCCTACAAACTAAAGCTGCACACAGTTCTGTGGTGCATGCATTTATATTCACTGGATAGTGGTGCAGAAACCGTAACCTGCAGAACAGACTAGTAGAAGATGCATGGCAGCTGGAGTTCTTGCCCTCTGATAAGGTGGCAGATGCCATTAATTATTCTTGCCAGCATATATATGATGTCAGGGGTATGTGATCTGGGAAGCGGGTTATGTGGTGCAGGCAGTATTTCGAACAAATGGCCTCTGTGTATGTGAGCCCTAGTGCAGGAAACAAAAAAACTAGTATGTGGTCTGGCTCACAAAATAACTCCAAGCAGCAGTCACAGTCCACTATACGGTATATGGAAGCTGATGGTTCAGGCTTACTGAGCAGCGAACGGAGAGAATGGTCAGTGTTGCTGGAGAGTGTGGTAAATGGTAGTTCTGACCGCTGGACAGTGGACAGATCCCATTGCCACATTAAGGGCAGTACACAGGACGTGGAGGATCTGGCTAACTGTACAGAAAGTGGAGTCTGCAAACACTGTATACAACTGCTGTACAGTACAAGATGGCTGATGGACCTGATTCACTGAGTAGCGGCCATGTCATGGTTACCGCTGCGCGATATCGAGTGGTACCTGGGTAATTATGGCTTATTGGACAGTGAGGCAGATCCTGTACACTGCTGTAACATGGTTCTGGCTCTTTGGATAATGGACTGACCATCAGACTGCCATTGCAGGACATATGGTCTGGTATTCGTTGGGCACTCTAGGATGAGGTGAAGGATGTGTGTTCATCATCCCTGACCATGCTGACCCATGCCATTTTTTTCCACAGTGCTTGACCATGCTGGTCAGTGCTAGGGTGCTCCCAATCATCCAGCCTTCATATCTGTGCCGCCCACTGCACCTTGGGAGGCTCTTTTTATCCTCAGGTGGGGATGTCAACTTGCTCTGACTGTGGGCAGTGGAGTGACACATGAATGCAGCTTATCCTGTGCACTGGTGTAGCTCGGGTTATGCAAAGTTAAAAAAGCATGGTGAGGCAGTGCGGAGCACGGAGGGTTAACACCGCTTGGTAGCAGAGTTCCTGAGGTGAGGGCTTCTCTGTTAAATAGACTCAGGAGCAGATTCCTGATGAGTTGCTGTACAGATCAGGCTGCAGGATATGCAGGGGTTAACCATGTCAGGATCAGAATACTGATGATTCACAGTACAGATCAGACTGCAGGGGTTACCCATCTCATGTCAGTATTGAGATGGAGCTGCAGACAGTGCACACAGGGTTAACCAGTACGAGGGCAGACTCCTGAGGTGAGGGCTGCTGCAGTGTGAGCACAGTATATGCGAGTCACACACAGATCTGCGGAAGCTCAGATCAGGCTGCAGGATATGCAGGGGTTAACCATGTCAGGATCAGAATACTGATGATTCACAGTACAGATCAGACTGCAGGGGTTACCCATCTCATGTCAGTATTGAGATGGAGCTGCAGACAGTGCACACAGGGTTAACCAGTACGAGGGCAGACTCCTGAGGTGAGGGCTGCTGCAGTGTGAGCACAGTATATGCGAGTCACACACAGATCTGCGGAAGCTGCAAAAGTGACTGCAAAAGCCTGGGTTCTCTGTGGGTCTGCAATGACAGACAGTCACTGCCATAGGCTGAGGGAGGAGGACAAAAAGAGAACGCATCGCTGATAGGCAGGCAGGCTGGCTGGTTGGCGGGAAGGGAGGATGGGGAGGGCATGCCTCAGTCGAGCAGCAGGCCTCATGGAAGCCTGAGGCTAAGGGTGCTCATGTCATCTGGCAGAACCAGGATGGTGCGGAGGCTGCAGGGGGCCCAAAAAGCATAAAAATAAGCACAGCAGAGCCTCCATTGCTCAGGTCTAAGGGAATAGCTTTCCTAAAAACCCAGATTCTCTCCTCAGAGCACGGACGCACACGTGGACCATCTTACCCACGTTGTGCATCCCGCCTGAAGCCACCACAGGTCTTGCCTGAAGTAGGAACGGTGCAGGCATCCTCCATCCACATTCTTCATGGTCAGAGAGAAAAAGAGTAACCGTCAGGCCGACCATCCATCGCCACTGTACTGCAGGTGTGATGCAGAGAGGGCAAGCATGGACCCATAAGATGCCGGCTGGACAACCAAGGGGTTAATTCCCCGAGGATGATGCAGGGCTGGTCTCCAGCATGTGAGTACGCTGTGTTGCAGTAGAGGGTACCTGGGGGCGACACCCCATGTTCCCGTCTTTTGCTGGTTTTGCAAAATCAGTGACCTCAGGGGAACCGTCACCCTTCTGGTGAATGTCCCAAGGTACAGTGCAGAAGGGGGTACGTGGAGGTGACACTCCGCATTCCCATCTGTTGATGGTTTCGGAAGATCAGGTTTCGGGTGATCAGCGAACTTATGGGAACCGTCGCACTTCTAATGAACTGTGTCCATTTGGGGAAGAAATAATCATAGAAAAAAAAAATCGACATAAAAAACAAAAATATGGCCCCAGCCCTCTGCCTCCTGTGGACACTAAGCTTAAACTGGTCAGTCTCACTCCAGGCCGGGGGGTGTATACTGCTGAGGAGGAGCTAACTTTTTTATTTAGCCAAGTGTCGCCTCTTTGAGGAAGCAAAGCATACACCTATGGTATCCTGTGTCCCCCAATGAAGCGATAGAGAAACCAATGTTTATCACCAAATGCTTATTCAGTGAGAGAAGTTACTTTTGGAGGATTGTTAGAGACCATTCTTTATTCATGGCAATATTTTTAAGTTCAAATTGTGAATGAACCCACTGCCTTGGATAGAAAAAAAAACAACCCACATATGAATGACCTCCAGATGCTTTACTGTGGGCAAGATAAAGGACATGATAATGCTCAGCTTTCTTCTGTAAATTATCAAGAACTGACAAACTCTGCAGGAAGTGCAGGGACTCACCTTCAGAATACTAGGGTAAAAGTTATTTTCTGTTGGGTACAGGTGCAATTTGGCGATGAACAATGAATGCATTTTTCCAGCATGATGGAGCACCATGTCACATGGCAATAGCGATAATTAAGTGGCTCAGTGATCAAAACATTGACATGTTGGGTACATGGTCAGAAAAATCTACAAAGTTCTGAAAAAAAGAGCCAATAAAAGAAATAATGATACTTTGTATAAAATTGATGTACTTGTCGGTAAAGTGTATAAAAAAAGTTATGAAATGCTTATACGGTAATTGAATTTCAGTAACCAGAGAAACATCTGACTAAAAAGATCTAAGGCTGCATTCACACAGTGTTTTTTTGAGGCGTTTTGGACTTTTCCCTTGAATATTCTGCTTTTTTCCGCTGCGTTTTTTGGAGTGAAACACAATTGTGAATACCGCCGCCAACAAATAAGTCCGAAACCACCAAGTGGCGGCGGTCAGAGGAAGGGCGCAAAGCTGAAGTTTTTGTTCAAACCACGTGGTGACATTGTATCTAATACCACAATCCACTTAATTTCACGTTGTGATAAGGTCTTACGGACATCACCACCCCTGATGCCACCATGGACCACATCAATTCAACGAAACATCAAGGATGATGGGTCACTATTATGATGCATCAGAAAATGTCGTGGTAATGTCTTTAGAGTGGACTTATCTTTCACTGTGGGGGCCGCGGAAATGCCATTCACATGCTCCCTCACCCTCCTCCTTAGCTCCCTACATATTCTTCCCACATATATCCGTGGTCAGGCACATGTAGCGTAATAAACCACATGGATACAGGTGTTATCAAGTGATGTTACCGGGCAATTGACAATAAGTTGTACGCAATCAGACTCCTGGGCTGGTATCCGTTCATTGGCACTTTACACCACCCCCTTGTCCTTGTTCCTTGTTGTAACTAATAAATGAATTTTCTGGATATGCAAACTGGAGCATTTACTCAATATTTATGCTTAAACAATTGTGAATACGCAGCCCAGCCAAACCTATAGGTTTTGGCAAAATCCATTCACTTACTATGTATTCCTGCGCTTTTTTCAAGCTTGCGTTTTCAATGCAAAAACGCTGGTGTAAAAAGAATAGACCTGTCAATTCTTTCTGCGTATTCTCCCTGCGCTTTCCCATTGCCCACATGATATAATGGGCTCTGGAAACGCACAGAGGAAAAACGCAGTGCGTGAAAGGACCTGCGTATTTCACAAAAATGTGCGTAAAAAAGCGCAGCTGCATAAAAAGCAGCAAAAATACGGTATGTGTGAATGCAGCCTAAAGATATTGAAGCAGCAAATGTAGTGAAAACTAAAATGTCAGTCTCAAAACGTTTGGCTACAATTGTATACATAACCTATATTATACTGTGTTGTAGCTGGGTCTGACTAAAAGGTCTATTGACTCTTGTTTTCGCAAAGTAAAGTTCATTAAAAATGCCCACAGGCAAATTGCCCATATGGACAAAATAAAAACAGTTTATTAGAACAGATAACATCTACTACATTATCTTTACCCTTGAGATATCACTTATCTGCAGTCCTATGTAACACAACAGATAACAGTGATATCTGAGAAATATGTCCATGTGCCCAATTTTCTGAGTGCCATCACCTTAGAACTCTTTATTTAACTGTTATTTTGTCCATATGGGCATTTTTTCATGTGGGCAACTTTCCTTGTGAGCACTCATGGCTGTGGATATATTTCTGATCACTGAAGATGACATATACATCTTGGATAGTGAAGTAAAATGGATCCTAACCTCAGGTATGTGAATCACAGAGTGTATACGTGATGTTTCTAGTCAGTCCCTGTATTATGGGCATTCTTTGAGCATAACTATGGAGGATTTTAGATCTATATGTAGATGGTTTTGACTTTACTTTTAGAAACACTACTCTAAGGGGGCCCAGCAGGCTGATGCTGCCATTATTACTCTTTGAACCCCTGCTACTCCATCAGTGTTTCAGTGGTCTGGTCCTATACAATTCTCATGATCGCGGCAGCCAATCCCTGACATCAGTGGTCATGTACTTCATTTGCAGATATCCCCAATGAGTCCAGTATGGCAAGCGGAACATGGTGGCTGGAGTGGCAGAGTATTAACAGTTAACTTATTTTCATTATATATAACATTTCCTACTCTTGTAAATTTCATAAAGTTCAGAAAAACCCCTTTAAGTATCTTTTGTAGGGAGAAAAACATAATTTAACTGAATTAGTTCTATGAGAACATATTGTACTAACAATGATGGTAATGAAAAATAAAAAATGACAGATGCTCTTTAACAAAGAAATGGGATGATTGCACTGTCAACTAGGCTCTGAACCAGGCTTCCTTTCCAGGAGTAGCCAACAAACTTTCATCTTAAAAAAAAGAAAAAAAGAAAAAAACTATTTTGGGTACAAAATGTTCAAACAGTTTGCTATGTTATCAATGGTGACAAATCACGTTTTTTTTATTACTTTTTGGAGACAATGCGGATTTGTCATCAGGTTTCAAACTACAGTCTGCATACAAAATGCACAGATCTTATAAATCCTTGTCACCATGGCTGTATAATCCTGATATAAGGGCTCGGGGACACTCATCAGAGTTTGACGGACGAGACTCGGGACAGGCTGGAGCAGTGACCCTGAACGGCCTCTCTCTCTCTGGATGGGGAATGACAGCTACTTGAGTTTCTGTGCAGCATCGCATTCCCCATCCAGAGAGGGAGAGGCCGTTCAGGGTCACTGCTCCAGCCTGTTCCAAGTCTCGTCCGTCAAACTCTGATGAGTGTGTCCGAGCCCTTAAACTGAGTCTGGCTAAAGAAAGAGCGCAGGTAGCAGGGAGGAGCACGGCTGGCAGTCAGACCAGGTGGGCAGAGTTTGAGGTTAAACTTTCAGAAGTGATTATATAGCCATTCTGACATGAAGCTTCAAAGTAACGGTACTTCCACATTAGCGTTTCTTCAAATCCAGAAGTGCGCTAGATGCGGCAACACTGCGTTTCGGCTAATGCATTTGTATAGGAGTTCGGGACATGTGCGTTTTCATCCGAATCCGGCTTGTCTTAAAACCGCAGTTAGCAGCGGTATTTGTCCAGTGCCGGATTTGGATGAAAAATGCAAGTCGACACACATGTCCGGGACTCCATTAACAATGCACTATACAGAACACTGTTGCCGCATCTGGTTTTTTTTTTTGGTTTTTTTCAAAAAAGGCAGAATTCTGTTGGATTTATAAAAACAAAACACTGATGTGAAAGTGAAAAAATCCTAAAGTTGCAAAGTTCAGGTTTTGCCTGAACGGAAGCGAAACTAAACGCAGATATGAAAGTAGCCCAACCCCATCAGGTCCAAGAGGCCTATTTAGTGATGGATGCAGGTGGGATTTTGAAATCTGGAAACAGATTTGCTTGACAGGAAGAAAAAGAAAAAAAAAAAAAAACACCTGCTAAAATGGTCCTAAGACCTAAGAAGATCATGTACGGTATTCTTTTTGGCATGTAAAATGTACAATGCAATTATGCACCAAGCTCATTTTTGCAATTCTGACCAGTGTCACTTTATGAGGTTATAACTCTGGGACGCTTCAACGGATCCTAGCGATTCCCAGACTGATTTTTCATGACATATTGGACTTCATGTTAGTAGTAAATTTAGGATGTTTTTTGCACATCTTTGACCAAACAGACTGTTTACATGAAATGACAGTTCAAAGCCATGACAGGTATAGCTGTCATTGGTCATTAAGGGGTTAATATTCCCTGTGCCCTTCGCCAAGCTACCCAAACATGTATGCCTGCATTGAAACCACTTCTAAACAGCATTATTTGTATATTTGTTAACAGATCATATTCCCTTAATCCACATCCATGTCTTTGAGTCCTCTTCCTTCCCTTCACACCACGGCCAAATTCCATTTTTGTTTTCCCTCCCCTTGTTTCCAGAGTCATAGCTTATTTTATTTTCAAGTCTACATAGACATATGAGGGTTTATTTTTAGTGGGACTAGTTGAACTTTAGAGTGGCAACATTCATTTTACTCCATAGTGCATTAGAAAAACAGGAAAAAATATTCCAACTGTGGTGAACTTGTTAAATAATGCAATTCTGATGTTTTTTGAGAATAGTTTTTGACGGTGTACATGGTGGTAACAATGACCTCACAATGTGATTCTCATCAGTACAATTACGGTGATACAAAACATGTCCAGTCTTTTCTTATTATTATACATTTTGGATGTGCTGCCATGTTTCAGTTGATGGAGCCATGTGATGGCTTATTTATTAATACCATTTTGGGATAGCTCTCACATTTTGACTGCTTCTTACAGCATTTTTTGTGGTATTGCAGTGACAAAGAAAATCTTTCATTTTGTCGCTCTTAAAATTTTGTGATTACCATTCGGTATATTTTAAAATTCTGAACACAGTAATACCACATGTATATTTTTTATTATCTAGAGTATAAATGGGGGAAAAAGGAGATTTTTGTGTACTCACCGTAAAATCCTTTTCTCTTAGCCTCTAATTGGGGGACACAGGACCGTGGGTGTTATGCTGCTGTCCACTAGGAGGCGACACTAAGCAGAATCAGCAAAAGAGTTACGTGGCTCCTCCTCTGCAGAATACACCCCTGGCACAGGAAATGCCTCACCAGTTTTGTGCTAAAGCAGTAGGAGTGTTAACATATGATCCCTGAGGAAGACGCCAGGAAAGGCGTTGAAACGCGTTGGATGCAATAAAGGATTTGATCACATCACATCTGATCGTGAGTTTCTTCCCTGGAATAAGTGGATCCTGGCAGCGCGGACTGGTGAACACCGTTTCCTTTCCCATTTTTTTAACATATAATAACAGTAACACAGAACCTGTAACCACACAGGCCCTGTGAAAACAATATAGTTAACAAGTTAATAACAGAGTAATAGAGGCTAAATTTAAACAGGCACGCTTGTAACCAGGTAAGAGTTAGTGCAGTAATGTTAGTACAACAAGGCCTGTGATTAAACAGGCACCTGCGTAGACCGTGAAAAGTCAACAAAGCAATAATTGTATAACAAGGCCTGTATCTAGACGGGCTCACAGTACTATAGGACCTGTAACAAGACAGGCCCAGTTTAAACATTCAACAGTGAACACCGTTAGTATATGCAAACATGTGTAGACCTTTTAACCATGCAACAGCTGAGAAGCCATTTAAGAACTATAGAACAAAACCCACAAGGGTAAAAAAAGGGTGGGTGCTGTGTCCCCCAATTAGAGGCTAAGAGAAAAGGATTTTACGGTGAGTACACAAAAATCTCCTTTTCTCCTTCGCCTCATTGGGGGACACAGGACCGTGGGACGTCCTAAAGCAGTCCCTGGGCGGGAGAAAAACAATGGTGCCCGTCACACTGAACATGATCAGTGAGCAACTATGCACCGACAGGCGACAGCCGTCGCCTGGAGAATACGTCTACCCAGACCTGCAAATGATGACAACGGAGTGCAAGCCCTGACATGATTGAGTATGTGTGGAAACTGACACCCTTGTGTGTTAACACACCAGTTGCGCTGGCCCCTGGTGCCGAACTGACCAGGAGGCCCTCACGGCTATAGTAATGTGTCAAAAGAATGAGCTCTCGATGGTATAAGCGTCTTGGATGGTTAGACGAATCCACTTGGTTAGATGAGCGTTAAAGGCTGACATATCATTATTTTTGCCTTCTGTAGAGAGAAGAAAAGACTCTGACCTGTTTGCAAGAAATTGTTCTTGGATACTTGTATGCGTAGGGATCTGACAAGGTCCTGTATATGTAGGTCCTTTACGACCAGACAGACTGGGGTCAGGCGCAGTGATGACATAGAAATGTCTTCAGTGAGTTGGAAGGAGAATATCTCCTAAGAAGAAGGATGGAACCAGCCGTAAGACAATCTTGGTCAGGTAGAAGACCAGAAAAGGTGGCTAACAAGAGAGCGCTGAAAGTACCGATACCTCTGCAGAGGAAAAAATCTTTCACCAAAACACTTTACTGTTTGGATGATAATGCTAAGGGTAATATCCCATAGAAGCTTAAAAGGTGAATCTTTTAGAGTCGTGAGAACGAAGATCAGGTCCCGCAGTAGTTGTCCTGTGGTATAGAGACCTTAAATGGGGGACCCAGTGAAAAAGGGATTTTCCAAAAGAACTGATGGCAAGACGTTCTTGGAGGAAGGTGAAACAGACAGAAAAACTGCTGTATAAGAGGCCTCAAGGACCGACCTGAGTGTAGGTCTGAGTGTAAGAAACAAAAGTTCTTTGCATGAAATAGGGTCAGAGGAATGACCGCCAGAGGCGCTCGCAGCTAAAGAAAAAAAACCAAAACAAAACAAAAAACGATTACACTCGTGGTATATCGTCGATAAGGCTCGTTTACTTGCTGCGACTATGGTCGCTACAACCTCCAGTCAAAAAAGAAAACCCTGTGGATAAATTCTAGGTCTCAAGGGCTATGCCACTATCTTTAGAATTGAAGAATTCCGATTGCGAACTGGCCCTGAGAGAGCAGGTCTGGACTGACTGTTAGTCGTCCTGGTGCTGCTGGTATGAGTTGGACGAAATCTGCGTCCGAGCGCATCTGGGCCAGCCTGAAGGTACAGGGATGACCTGACGACATTCTTGTTTGACTTTCCACACTATCCTATTAGTGGAAAAGTATATAGTAATCTATGCTCTGGAGTTGTGGTAGACTCAAGGAGAGTGATCCGCCACACGAGTCTTCATAACGTGCCCATTGAAAACGACAGTGTTCGCAGACTCCGAAAATCATGCATTGAAGAATAAGTTGTCCAGATATGGGAGACTCCTGGAATGCAGTATAGACATTACCAACCTCGGGCTGTATTTATGAGCTATAGGACTTCTAGCGTCCACTTCTGACTACCAAGTCAAGAAAAAAACCGACTGCGTGGAAGGAGGTTCTGGCACAGCCACATGGACGGCCGGAGGACCCACCGATTTGGGTGGTGCAACCGCGGGACTGTGAGGTCCAGCTTCGGGGTGGGCGAAGAAGAGGGCGTGTGCGTGGTATCTCAACCCAAATACCTTATATAGGTATAGTGAAGATATTGGCATTTTCTTCTTTGAGATCAGGGGATGGAGTCCGGGTAGACCTTATGCGGATGCAGTTTTAACCCGGATCCCCAACGGTGGGGAAACGAGGGGTGCATGGTTCATAGATTCCAGATATCGGTAGCTGAACTACCCGTGTCATTGCGAATCACAGTGTTATAGCCTGCGTCTTATGAGACTTGGCTGCCGTCACTGTTAACCAGAGCTCCAGCTGCAGGGTCTGGAAAGAATTGGCAAACATTCGTGGAAGGCTGTACAGTTGTCAGATAATGGTAGTTTATATTAGCCTCAACTGAGGTCTCCAATAGTGGGGCCTGAGGAAGAACTTGTCAGTTAATCCTGTAGTAGGTCTGCCAGTAAAGAGGTCCCTACGTGGTGACCGCTCATTTGGGAGAATTAACATATCTCCAGCCATTCCTAATGATCCCGATGACCGTAATTCGTTACGTCGGCGTCTTAGCAATGGAGTTTAATCCTGGCCCGTACTTCTCCGCCCAGGCCTATATACAAGGACTTCCTCTTCTCATTCACGTAACCAGATGGCAATCTACTAGCGATGGCAGTGGACGCTGTTATTGTGGAGCAATTATCAGCGTTTAGGGATTACGAGTCAGATAGTCCAGAGGACACGACCCGAGCTGCCTGGGTCACCAGCGTAAGATCGTCGGACAGGAATTGATCTGCAAGATACACAAGTAAATGTAGAATGCAGATGCGTACGCAATGCAAACCATTAAGTGTAGTATTGTACTTGACTAGCTCATCTACCGTGTTGAAGACTGATATTTACACATCCATCTATTTATTTTTTTTTATTTTTTCTTCAAAACGCGACATGTTATTACACTGCCTCTCGCATATTGCTCTATGCATGGCGGAGATAGGCGGACAAGGTGCGGCAGGAGATAGTACTGCTGGGTTGTCCTGCGTTTGCTACTGGCGACTGGTAAACAACATGGCTTGTTAGTAAGTTCCAGAATCCCTGTGGGCAGCCATAGACTCTTAGATGGAGGCTGCTAGGGAGCACTTATAGGGCTGGAGCAGGGATTAAACCCTGCTGAGATCCTTAAAAGAACCTAAACAATAAAGTAGTAACAATAATGCACAGTTGTGCAAAGATTGCTTTAGATTTTTAGCTGCAGCAGTGTAGGAGCCCCATTAGGGTGAGGGCTTCTATCTATCTAGTGTCCTGCTGCTGGGACCTATAGGGAGCCCCCTGCAGGAAAACATCCATTTTACTGGTACAATCATACATGAAGAGACCTTCACATCCTGCTATGCCATTCAGGATGGCTTTGTAACAAGGAGACTGCTGAATTAGATAATGGGCACTGTCTCTGTAACTGTGCCCAAATGATATGGCCGCCACTGCCTATAGAGGGGACGTCCCCCCCCCCCCATGAAAAAGAGCGCGCAGTAACTCTCGCGGCGAGCGAGAGGTGCCAGGAGCAGGAGACCCGCCCCTTTTATGACGCGTCTGCCGTCTAGTCCGCCCCTATTATGACGCTATCAGCGTCATCGGGAGAGGTGGGCCGGGTAAAAGGCAGCGGCTTCGCACAAGGCCGAAGCCGCGGCCTAAATTAGAAAGCCCATGCCGCAAATGGCTGAGGGCCGGCGCGGAGGTCCGGGAAGTGGTCAAAGAAGACCCGGACCCCGCCAAAACGCATGGTCACTGCCGCGCTAGCCATGTGATGTGACCCGCAGGAGGTCCAGAAAGCTGGATCTCCTGCGTTTTGCTGGCTGCAGGTGTCTGATGCCCCAGGAGCCCCCCGAGTTCCTGGGCTGCGGAGTGGCAGCATGGATCCAAAGGAGCTGCACCCTATGTGAAGGATGCCTCCTTGCCCTTGCGCAGGGAACCCGGCTGCCTCCCTGCCTGGGATCAAGGTGAAGGCGTAGGGGGCTTCTATGGTTGGCCCAGCCGGATAGGCAGTCAGATGATACTGCTGCAGTCCCTGTCCCACCTGCCATAATGCCAGGGGAGGTTGGGGGGAACCCATATTACGCCCCATTGCAACCCAGAGGTCCCAGAGTCCGCAGTCCTAGCTGTGGCTCTGTAGTGTAGGGAAAGGAGCCCGGATGGGTCCTGTACCTGGTGCTGCCTCCACCTAATACCATTAGGGAGGAATCCTTCTATCCACATCCAGATGGAGGTCCAGGGCAACAGAGATGCTGTTCTCGACATCATGGATGGATCTGTAGCCCCTATCCTGAGGGAGGTCCGGGTCTATTCTCGACCTCAGGGTGGCTGGGGTATCTCTACTTCTAGCCAGGTACCCACAGGGGCTGGAGAAGGAGGACGGACGCATGAGGATTCATGCAAGTCCGTGAGTATCTCTACTTAATCC
This sequence comes from Allobates femoralis, assembly GCA_033576535.1. Lineage (NCBI taxonomy): Eukaryota > Metazoa > Chordata > Amphibia > Anura > Aromobatidae > Allobates > Allobates femoralis. The sequence goes on from JARQOC010000001.1 coordinate 185,289,766, forward strand.
AAAACCCCAGAAGGGATGGACAAGGAGGAGCGGCATATAAAAGTTATAAAATGGAAAATCTCAACCTCAGCTCTGCAGCCCACAAGGTGGTGAGAGGAGAGAGTATGCCGGGGGCCGCTCCGGGCCCACTTTTCTTCAAATCCAAAAGATCAAACGAAGAGAGGAAATTTGTGTGTGCTCTCCTAAAACACTAAGCAAAAACTGGTGAGGCATTTACTGTGCCAGGGGTGTATTCTGCAGAGGAGGAGCCACGTAACTCTTTTGCAGATTCTGCTTAGTGTCGCCTCCTAGTGGACAGCAGCATAACACCCACGGTCCTGTGTCCCCCAATGAGGCGAAGAAGAAATAAGGATAATTATTTGACTTTTTTTTTTTATATTTTTAAAATATTTCACACTTTTCACTATTTTTGTTAGTACATAAATGCCATAGCATTGCTTTATGTAGCAACAATCACAATCTCATTTGAAACCTTGGACAGGCAGGTTTTCATGGAAGCTCCATAATGACATGCACAGGGATCTTCAGCAGATCCCAACTGTCATAGCAACCCATGGGCAAAATGCGATTATGTGACAGGCGTGTCACTGAGTGGGTAGAATGATGCGTCCCCATGCTGGTGTGTTGTTAATGTCGCTGTCAGAGTTTGACAGCGACATTTAACAGATAGATTAACAATTGCGGGTGGTGTTAGAGGCTGATCCTGGATGTAAAACTCAGCTCACCCCATGAGCCCGCTCCATACACTCACTTCCCACTTGAGCTGTATATGTACTATGGATGTCGTGAATGAGTTAAAGGGGTTCTCCACCTTTGGGGACAGTTATTTTTTCTTACTTAAATGCATGTCATTGAGGCTAAACATGTCAATAAATGAGTTGAATACACAGATAAGTCATAGAAAGTACCACCGTATAGAGGTCCATGTGTACACATACAATTCCATACAGGTTCTCACCTGGACATCCTAAAGTTTTAGCATGTACCCCCCTGAACGAATAAGGTCATTTATGACAGTAAATAACTTTATGGTCATACATGTCAGCCATGTGCATAAAGTTACAAAAACTTTGTTTCAACGGCTTCTTAGATTGCTCACCCTCCCCTTCTACCTCTTGTTATTCTGCACATTAATATGCAGTAATATAGCACTGAATACATGATTGCATTGGTGGCAGAGAGGACATTACACACCTAACAACAGAAGCAGATCAGAAGGTCCTATGACTTCACTAACCAAATTGTGACCTGTGAAAAATCAGCAAAAAAAAAAAAAAAAAGATGAAAAAAATATTGTGAGGCATGATAGCATATTAGCAAAACCTGGAAAGGAAAGCCGCCTCCTGCCATGCTCCTTAGTAATGACAGGTACACAAAAATGAAGAAACACGGACACACAGTATGAACTGCAGAGGCAATTATAATTTAGGCAAAATAACAAAAATATGCTAAACCCAACAAAATGAATGCACAAATGCAAAAGATGATCTCCCCATGACATAGACATTGATTAAGCAGGAATTACCACCACCACATATCTGTGCCCAAACATATAGCTTACTTACCTTTGTGTAAAATCTAACCATATCGAACACATGCTTCATGTGGGCAACAATGCATAGTTACTGCCATATGGAGAAGGTTAAAGGAGTTGTATAGTCATTGAGCCCCAATCTGTACATCTCAATGTGACCGCAAAATCTCCATTTTGTGCTCGATAAAAGGGATTCATCAGTGGAATGGGTGAAGGGGACTGGTTGGGCTTAGTAGTCAAGCCAGCTCTACACCCTGGTGATGCTATGACCATGACAGAAGAGCGATGGCTCAGTTACTGAAATGAGTCAGTCCCCTTCATACACCGCAGTGATGAGGAGCCAACAGAGGAAACCGTTTTCTAAGCTGCATATATATTTTATTAGAAACATGATAGAATTGTACATTGGGTATAAAAAGTCTATACATCCATGTTAAAATGACAGGTTTTTGTCATGCAAAAAGAAAAAGACTCTTTAATGTCCCCTGATCAGCCGACATTTTGTAATGTGAATGGACAAATTAACATGTTTTTTCCGGTCTCAGATTCAAAGTCTCCAGTTGCGCACTATATGTGAGACATGAGACCCCTCACATGACGGCATGTATGTGATATGTACATGTTATCATATGATGACCTGACACAGCAGGCTTCACTCAGTTCTATTCTAGTCAGGGAAGCAGAGGAGTGAGCACAAGTATACACCTCACATAAAGCCACTTGAAAAACTACTCCTATCCCGGCAACATTTCCATATTTTTTTGATGCAGCACCCACAAACCTAAATGTATTTTATAGGGATTTTATGTGATAAACCCACACTAAGTAGCAAGTATTTGAGAAGTGTAAGGCTGCTTTCACATTGCGATATTTTTCCTGTCCGTGTGATCCTACTTTTTGTAGTACCCCACGGACAGGAACCGACAGCATCAGAGGTGTGCTCCCTGGTGCTATTTCTGTGTCCGGGGCTGTGATTTTCATGGGTCCGGACACAGAAAGAGCTGTGCGGGGCCCTATTCACTTCCACAATGTATATACATACATTGCGGAAGTGAAATTTAAGCAAAGCAAGGGTTAAAAATATAAAATCTCTATTCTCACCTTTCCAGCGATCCCCCAACGTCGGCATCTATCTCCCGATGGTTACAGGACCTGGCTGGGGCGGGGCTACCGCAGTAAACGGTCGTGTGACCCGATGAGCTGATCGGGTTGCCAAGCAACGGCAGGTCCTGTAAGCCATCGCAGATAGATGCCGACATCGGCAGATTGCAGGACAGGTGAGAAGAGAGATTTTTTTTATTTTTAACCCTTGCTTTACTTAAATTTCACTTCCGCAATGTATCTATATACATTGCGGAAGTGAAATTAGACGGTTAGGAGCAGTTTTAGTGTACTGTACACGAAAATCGGGTCCGAGGAGCGATCAGCTGTTTCCTCGGACCCGCGCACATAGGCCCCCATGTTAACTGGCGCGGATCCTGACGGATTTCATTGTGTCCAATTTGCCCCGCTGTGCCCAAAATCGGAGCAGTCTCTAATTTTGGGCACAGCAGAAAATCAGACACAATCGGATCTGACCCAAATCGGATGCCATTAATGGCAAATCCGATCCATCACCCATAGGCATACATGGGGGCCAAATTTTTTTACAACGGACAGCCACGGATCCCCAAAATACGTGAAAGCACCCTCAAGGCAATGACACATGGGTTTTTTAAATATTTCAACAATACAAATCTGAAGATTGTGAGGTGCATTTGTAGTCAGCCCTCCTGAGTCAATACTGTGTAGGACCACCCAACTCTAATTACGGCTGCCAGTCTTTTGGGGTAAGTGTCTACAGCTTTGCACATCTAGTGGCTGATAGTTTTACCCATTCTCCTTTGCAAAGTAGTTCTAGCTCAGTGAGATTGGATGAAGAGCATCTGTGAACAGAATTTTTCAAGTCTTGCCCCAGGTTCTCAATAGGATTTTAGTCTGGACTTTGGGACAAAAACACATATCTGGCATTGTTTACCAGTAATCATATTTTACAGAGTTTACGACAGCACTCCGTAAGAGAGAAGGGACCCTTGAAAGGCTTGCTTACCATAGCCAGGATAAAGTGTATTAGCCACACTTTGTTTCCTCCAATTGAGCTTGGGTTAGCTGGCACAGTCCCCTACTGTGGTGGATGTCTGGTTTGACCGGTCATTTGGTATTGCTGTATCCTCATCCCTGGACATATTCCTATATTAGGTGAATTCTCCTGACGCAATCTTTATTACTTTTTCCCTTGAGAATTATGTGACAAGGCAAGCTTATACATCAAGGTACATACAAGACAAGGTGAAACGCGTAAAGAATGGAGAAATACCCTACACCATTTATCTTGGACCTGCAACTGTTGCAGTGTACAGATACCCCGGATGGCTACCACACTATGGACTTCACCATGAGTTAAGTCTAGCCTCTTGATCTTAATCCTGTTCATATGTCTAATGTTCACCTTGGTCTCCTATTAGGGTCATATTTAGGGAGAGCCACTGTGGAGTGGGGGCACCACTAACATTACGGTGTAAACACCTCCATTGTAAGGTAGAAACAGCATATAGGGGTTAAAGTAGGCAATTTACACGGCTGTTGCAATACATTTTTATGTTGTATGTTTCATTGGTTACTTATATGTGGATCCCTTTGACCTTTTTAAATTAATTTCAATAAAGATTCTTTTTTATATATCTTCTCGAACTTGGTAATTCCATATCTTGAGCCCCTGCAGAAGGTTTGGGGAAACCTTTTTTGACACCTGCTTTTGTCAAGATGTCATCAAGCACAGAGCCAAACAGGTACTCACCTTGGCATGGTATGGTGCACGGTTTGGTCTTATCATGCGCGTCTCTCTTCCATTCTTTTAGCCATGATGCCCGACGAGCAGCTTTCGATAATCCCGCAGATCTGGCCTCCAGTCTAAAGGCCCAGTTACACACACAGATAATTGTGCAGAGATTGTTCGCAGGTCTCTGGTTGCAGTGAAATCATGGACACATTGTTACATTTGTACACGGCCACAAAATGGGACAATGTGTCCATGATTTCACTGCAACTAGAGATCTGCGAACAATCTCTGCACAATTAGCTATGTGTGTAACTGGGCCTTAAGCGAATCGGCTGATGTATCCGCCGGATAAGCTGAACCACTGAGGAACTGGGGAATAGATGCCACCAGCTTATCCCTAGATGTTGCTGACTTAATATGGTCCTCCAGCTGGTCAACCCACACCATCATAGATCGTGCAATGCATGTACTAGCTATAGCCGGTTTGAAGGCTCCAGAAGAGGACTCCCAGGCTCGCTTAAGTAATATCTCTGCCTTTCTGTCCGAAGGGTCTTTAAGGAGGCCTCCATCCTCTAACGGTAGTACATTCTGTTTTGATGAGGAGGCAACTGCCGCATCTACTTTTGGAACCTTACTCCATTCAGACAGCTCGGTATCATCAAAGGCAGGAGTCCCCAACCACCGGGCCGTGGCCCAGGATCGGGCCGCGGGGGCTTGGGTGCCGGTCTGCACCGCCGCAGACCAGCACTACACAGTGTGCTCTGCGGCGGCTCCCGGAGTGATGTTTTCCGCCCCTGCAGCATTCAATACGTTCCCTCCCTCTTCTTTTCCTCAGCTATGTGAATAGAACTACATGAGAAACCATTGGCCAATCACAGTGTAGCAGCCAGGCCATGATCGGCTAGTGGCTTTTGCACTGTGACTTGCTGATGGCTTCTCATATAGTTCTATTCACATAGCTGAGGAAAAGGAGAGAGAGGGAACGTAATGCTGCAGGTGCTGGGGGGGGGGGGGGGCGGTGACCGAAGTGTGTGTATGCGTGTGTGTGTCAGAGATGATGGAGACTGAATAAGGAGATTGTGGCTGAAAGAGGAGGCTGAAAGAAGAGGCTGAAAGAAGAGGCTGAAAGAGGAGGCTGAAAAAGGAGGCTGAAAAAGGAGGCTGAAAAAGGAGGCTGAAAAAGGAGGCTGAAAAAGGAGGCTCAAAGAGGAGGCTCAAAGAGGAGGCTCAAAGAGGAGGCTGCGGGGTTAAAGAGGAGGCTGCGGGGTTAAAGAGGAGGCTGCGGGGTTAAAGAGGAGGCTGCGGGGTTAAAGAGGAGGCTGCGGGGTTAAAGAGGAGGCTGCGGGGTTAAAGAGGAGGCTGCGGGGTTAAAGAGGAGGCTGCGGGGTTAAAGAGGAGGCTGCGGGGTTAAAGAGGAGGCTGCGGGGTTAAAAAGGAGGCTGCGGGGTTAAAAAGGAGGCTGCGGGGTTAAAGAGGAGGCTGCGGGGTTAAAGAGGAGGCTGGGGGGTTAAAGAGGAGGCTGGAGACTGAAAGAGGAGGCTGCGGGCTGGAAAAGCAGGTAGTGGCTGGAAAAGGAGGCTGGGGTCTGGAAAAGGAGGCTGAGGTCTGAAAGAGAAGGCTGGGGCTGCAGAAGGAGGCTGGGGCTGCAGAAGGAGGCTGGGGCTGCAGAAGGAGGCTGGGGCTGCAGAAGGAGGCTGGGGGCTGCAGAAGGAGGCTGGGGGCTGCAGAAGGAGGCTGGGGCTGCAGAAGGAGGCTGGGGGCTGCAAAAGGAGGCTGGGGGCTGCAAAAGGAGGCTGGGGGCTGCAAAAGGGGAGCTGGGGGCTGCAAAAGGAGGCTGGGGGCTGCAAAAGGAGGCTGGGGGCTGCAAAAGGAGGCTGGGGGCTGCAAAAGGAGGCTGGGGGCTGCAAAAGGAGGCTGGGGGCTGCAAAAGGAGGCTGGGGGCTGCAAAAGGAGGCTGGGGGCTGCAAAAGGAGGCTGGGGCTGCAAAAGGAGGCTGGGGGCTGCAAAAGGAGGCTGGGGGCTGCAAAAGGAGGCTGGGGGCTGCAAAAGGAGGCTGGGGGCTGCAAAAGGAGGCTGGGGGCTGCAAGGGGATAGAGAAATAAGACATTCCCCGCAAATTAGATGTAATGCATCTTTCGGGGAAACAGGATACTAAACCCCACCCCTTATACAAGGCCCCGCCCCATATTATCAAAGCCCCACCCCCTATAACACCCCCTTCCGGGCCTTAGAGAAATTATCTTGCTTGACGCCGGTCCCTGAAGCAAAAAAGGTTGGGGACCCCTGATCAAAGGAATATTTTCGTTTAGAAGCTGAAGGCAGGAAACCACTAGAATCCTGTTTTTCCCATTCCTTTCTTACCAGGTCCTTGATAGCATCAATGACCGGAAAGGAACGTTTCTTTTGGGATAAGCCTGCAAACATCAGGTCCTGAGCTGATTTCAGCTCTTTAGGGTCAGTTATACCCATGGTGGTACGGACAGATTTAACAAGAGAGCGTATGTCTTGAATAGGAAAACATGAACCGCCTTCCTCATCTGATGATGCGGAGTGGGAACTTTCTACTAAACCCTCTTAATACGACCCAGTCTCGGATTCACATCCAGAATAACAGACTTCCCGGCTAGTTGTAGGCTTCTGAATATTCCTAAGGAAATTCCTAATCTCTTCCCTTATAAAAGACTTTAAGTCAGCATTACGGACAAAAGCTTCCACGTCGAAGGTCTGGGATATGCAGGACCGACACAACCATTTAACATAGTCATCAGGCAGGGGCTGCACACACAAAGCACACACTATGCTTGCTTTTGTTAAGCTTCTTTTTACCCTAGGGCACATAGAAAAGAAGGAGGAAATCAGCTCACCAGGTGATCACACAGAAACACTCAACATCTGAAGCCGTTAATAGGATACCGGTTCTGGAGGTGTAGGCACAGCCCTGGACTTGGAGGGCTTGGACTGCTCACTTCTGCTATCAGTGGTACCATTATTCTCAGGGTGACCACCATCACTGCTCTTGCTAGTTCTTTTGCCACTGCTACTGCTGCTTTTGCGCTGTTTAGCAGCCTCTGGGTGCTCCTCCGAATCTCTGGGAGAAGACATGTTGAAACACACTCCTGTGCTCGGACGCCGGCTTTTTGATTCAACAGCCACGCCCCCGTTAATTCCCGCTGGGCGATGCACCTCCCCGGTTCCCTGGAGGCTCAAAACACTACGTACAGGTATCGGGTGCATCATCATGCCGACGTGCATGCATACTGGAGAACCCGGAACCAGCCTGCACTAGGTGCAGAGCAGTCGATGCCCGCTCCCTGCGCCCTCCGGATGAGCACCAAGACCCACTGTGCTGCGCCCACGCGACCCATGGCAGCACCACCTGGACCATGGGTCGCGCCATCCATCCCAACGGAGGGGGGAGACTGAACAGGCAGGGCTCCCCCGATGCTGCTACTGGAGACCCGAGTTCTGCTGTCCCCACAGGCACCACACAAAAGCATCAGGACCGAGGTACTTCTGCTGCAGGTTCCCATAAGGAAAGGAAACCAACTGAGGAGGCGAGGGGGACAGCCCCTTTTTATCTGTAGGTTTCCTGTCCCTATAGGTGGCTCTCCTCTCTCAGTGGGTGGTGTCGTGGCGATAGGAAAAAATATGTTTTGTTCTAAACCATTGCATTGTAGCTTTGGCAGTATGTTCAGGGTCATGTCCTCCTGGAAGGTGCACACCTATGCCCCAGTCTCAAGTCTTTTGCAGCTTTTAACAGGTTTTCCTCCAGGGTTGCCCTGTTTTTAGCTCCATTCAGGTTCCCTGTCCCTGCTGAAGAAAAGCATTCCCACAGCATGATGCTGCCACCACCGTGTTTGATGGTGGGGATGAGGTTATCAGGGTGATGTGCATTCAATCTTACTGAGTTAGAGCTATTTTGCTAAGAAAAATATGCTAAATGTTTTGCCTTTAGATGTACAAAATAAGCAGATACATAACCCAGAATATATGCAGCAGTAATGACAACAAAAGGTGGTCTCACAATGTATTGACTCGGGGCTGAATACAAATGTTAAAATTTATATTTTTTAAATATTTTGAAAACCACGAATGGTTGTCTTTACACTTCTCAAATACTTGCTACTTAGTGTTATTAGATGAATGTGGAAATGAATGTGAAACAATTCACGGGGTATGAATACTTTTTCAAGGAACTCTACATCCAGTCACATGAGTGCTCAAATGCATAGTGTGACTGCAGTAAAGATTTGTTGGGAATTTGGAAAAATACACCATATTTATCAATATTTATCAAAACATGACCCTTTGTGAATAGGGGTGATTGATGACAGACTGTTTTTGGTGGAAAAGGCCTTTTTTACCTTTTCATATGTCCTATTAAGAAGTATGGAAGTCACTATTGTCTAGGTTACTTGTCAGAAATCACTCTACTATATACCAAAATTTTACATCCCCTCCTTACACAACTGCTTGATGCTTGTGGAGAACCCTAGACCTCAGCTCTAGCTGACAAAAGGATCATACAAGAAGCTTGGTTACTAGGATTTACTATACTATATAAACATATAATTATAGTATTAAAGAACAACCCCAAAAAATTTTTTTTCTAATCTGGAAAATAAGAGAATATAGAATTCCTGCAGATCGTAACACGGACATTCTTACAAATCTTTCCCACCTGATGACAGCCATCCTTTTAAAAAGCTTAAGCTTTCTCCTAGCTTCTCAAAGTCGGGCAAAAGCTTAGCCAGCTCCTCAGACTCCGGAAGAGCTTTACTGAGTTTATCTGCAAAGAAAAAGACAATAGTCAAGACGTGCCAACAGCAATGGCTGCCTCAATTTTCTAAGATCTGTTACTAAAACCAAGGGTTGAAGTACTTCTGATCAGTTCCATTTCTGGCTGGTAGTAGACTGAAGTCCTGCCCGATTAGTCAATGGTGGAGCGAGGCAGCCTTCTTTATACTATAGACTGGACAGAGGCTCCTGCACCAGCTAGTCATCTTACAGTGAGACACAGGGCAGTGAGAAGAATTGGGGGGTACGACTGACCTCCCGATACTCAGACTTTTTTTTTACATTTTTATATTGCAATAAAAGAAAGAAAACATCAAGAAAGGGCTAAGATTATAAGGACGGAAGTGTTAGGATACCGTCACACGGGGCGACGGCACTGGAGATGTCGACGGCGAGGGGCAGAAGCGCGCACGTTTTTGGCGCCACGCCAGCGTCACCGTCCCCCATTTACATGGGGAGACACCTCCGGCGACGCACCGCCAATCTGACAGGCGGCATCGCCGCCAGGGTGTGTCAAAACCCCAGCGGCGATGCAGTACAAAGCCTATGGCTCCCATCGCCTGTCAGATAGCCATCGCCCGTTTACATGGTGTACACATCGCCCCATATCGGCCGCCTGGTTTCAGAGCACTGCTCTGAAACCAGGCGACCACTAAATGGTGTCGCCATCGCATTAGGTGATGCAGGGGCGATATCGGTGCCGATAGGCCACACCCCTGCATCACCTAAGAAATCGGTGGTGCCGTCACCACGTGTGATGGTACCCTTAGGCTTTTTTAAAAAATATGTGATATTGTGTTGCGTTTAACTTAAAAAACCCAGAAAGAGGTCTTTATTTTTTGTGTATTTTTCTCCCAGAAGGGGGAGCTACATGAAACACATCAAAGTCCTGTAACGAAGCTCTAGGAAACCTCTGAATATTACTTTGGTGGATGACACGCTAGTTGGCTGGATTATTCATCCATGGGCTTGGATTGAGAAGATGTGAGTTGCTTCCCAGGCAGTACGGTTTTGCTTTGAGCGTTATTCTCTTGTGTTTCCTGCTCTACGCATAAACCAACTTGTGGATTTTATCTTTTTGGTGGTCTATGACTCATGGAAGCCAAACCAGGGAGTTCTGGAAAACAATAGCATATAGAACTTTTTTTTTTTATTTGAAGGATCAATAAGTTGGAGAGTGGCATGGCTATGTACACATAGTGTATATTTCCTACATTTGTACTATGGTTTTATGTAAATCTATGCAAATCTAAACCTGCATTTTCACTTTCCAGCAAAACCTGTGTCATTCGGGGAAATGCTGTGTACACACATTGGTTTAGTTTAATTGCAGAAACTGAAACCTCTCCAGGTTTTGCTGCATTCTGAAAAGAATGAGCATGTCAATTACTTTCTGCATTGTTTCTACAGTCAATGGCCAAAACGCAAAAACGGAGCAAAAATGCAGTAAAAACATACAAAACACAATGCAGGAAAATGCAGCGAATCTCCTGCCACGATATGTAGAGATACTAGAAACCTGTACAGGTTTTGGCGCGTTTTTTGCTACCACAAGAACGCCCTGTGTGCACATAGCCCAAAAGGTTTCCACTCACCGAGGGTTTACTTATCCTCACTAATTCATTCATTGGTTACAAGATCTACATGATCTGCAATCTACCTTTACTCTACGAAGAAAGCGCAACTTCTAATTTCTTGCTTTTCCCCTCCCCCTTCTTCCAGGAGCAATGGCTATCAATGTTCCATCAATAAAGATGTTTGTGGCCATGTTTTTTGCGGGAAGAGATGTAGTTTTGAATTACACCATCAATGTTCATGTTTTGTTTTTTTCAAAAAAAATTACAACTCAGATGACAAAATAGTGAAAACTGCAGTTTTGCCATGGTTTTTTTTTTTTTTACATCATTCATTCTCTGGTAAAAATTACTCATGAATTGTGAGTCTCCATGTTTGTAAAGTCAACTCCTTTAAAGCACCATTTCAGCTTTTTTTTTCCCCAGCTCTGGAGTGGCGCTTTAAATGTAAGGGTATGTGCACACAAGGCTGCGGACAAAAACCCAGCAAATCCTGTACAGGTTCTAGGATCTCTAGATTCCTTGTCAGGAGATTTGCTCTGTTTTTCTGCATTTTGGCCATTGACTGCAGCAAAAACGTACAAAGAATTGACATGCTCATTCTTTTCAAAACACAGCAAAACCTACAGAGTTGACACTTTCTGCAAACCTTGTTTGTGCACAGCTTTTCCCTAAAACCCATACCAAATGCAGGAACGGATTAGCATAGATTTGCATAAAACCATGGTAAAAAGGCAGGTGAAAACCGCAGGAAAACGCACTATGTGCACATAGCCTAAGTCACCCGCCATTAGCATTATACTAACCCTCTGGCGTTTTCATACTTTCCTGAGATCCTTTGTGACTGAAGTTTCTGATTCGCCTTAAGTCAGAAACTATTAATGCGTCTCTATGAGAGCCAGAACATTTTCAGGCAAATAGATTTTTTTGATTGATTTTTAATCCAATTTTTGGGAGGCAGAATGAACACAAAAAGCAATACAGAATAATGTGCTTTTTTTTATTCAGTTCACCGAGGGGTTGATGAGATGGCTTTATTCCTCAGGTCAGTATGATTATAGCAGTAACACATTTATATTTTTATGTTTTGCCTCTTTCACAAAATAATAACAGTTTTATAGAAAAAAAGACCTACCGGTAGGTCCCATGTCTGGAAGGGTTTAAAAAAATTACATCAGAATTCTGTTACAAAACATGTCTAAGGCAGGTTTACATTAGCGTTCGGCACGCAAGCCAAACGCATGCGCACTGCGTTGCTATGTTTAACATGGGAATGCATGGTACCTGCGTTTTGCTGCGTTCAGTTGCGGTTGCATTTGGATGCGCATAATTTAATTAATGCGCCCTCCGAACGCAACATGTTGCATATTTTGTGTGTTCACGGGCGTTTGTTTTATCAGCAAGTGCACAAAAAAAAAATACATGGAAGTCTATGCATCCGCAGTGTCCTCCGCATTACAGCGCAGGAGAACGCTGTGGATCACATTGAAATCTGTCCCGGTGGCCACAGCTGACCTCCCGGGAGATCAGCTGGAGCCGCCGCTAAGATCTGACAGCTGTTTAACACTAGAAGTCCCAGAGATGGGTCATTTGACCTTTTTACCATTGAAAACCAAGGATCCTTTAAATTCCCGGGACTTCTATCTCCCGTGCTGACATCACCTCTTCGGTGTCGGCGTGGGAGATTTAAACAGCTGTCAGATCAGCTGTTTCTTCAAATCTCCCACGCCGACACTGTCAGGAGATCAGAGGCGGACGGGAGGAGGAGATCTCCGCCGCTGATCTCCGCCGCTGATCTCCGCCTCCCGGCCGCCACCGAAGTCGCCGATTGGCTGGCCGAGCACCATACAAATGTGAACGCATGCGGAGAATCTCCACTGCATTCACATCAGTATGGCTGCGTTTGCACTGTGTTTGCATCTGCATGGCCTCCGCATGCAGACACAAACGCAAGTGTGAAAACAGCCTAAGATATGTGCAGTATTGGACAAGTGCTAAATAGAATATTTTCCTGATTCAAAATGGTCTTGTTCTGGAGTGAAAATGGTTTCTATTGCGACTATTTTTAATTACATCTAATCTTACTTACATTTTCCTCTTTTTTTAAAGTTACTACTTGATTTAGTCTATTTCTTTCCCCATTCAACAGTCGGCATGGTTTTTCTTATTCAGATATTCTAGCCTAACACAACCAGGGCTGTGGAGTTGGTAAGCCAAACCTCCGACTCCCTCATACATGCCTCATGTTTAAGGGATAAATGTATTGTAGTAAAATGTGAACATTAGGTTTTATGATACAATAATTAACATACTAAGATAGAACATAATATTTCATAATAATAATCAGAACATACTGCATTGAACTACTGTACTCAATTTATTAGGAGTCTTTCCATTTTATACCGACGCCAACAAAATGAACTCAGACTCCACAGACCTGTTTGCAACCGTCCAAAATCAAATTAAATTTTTACATAGTAGAAAATAATATGTGACTGCTTCCTCTAAAGACAAAATTAAAATGTATATATGAAAATCATGAATCAGTGTTTACGTTTTTAAAGAAAACAATACATGACATGAACAGAATCTGTGCGTATTGCAATTGACTACACCACAGAAAGATTCTACTTGTATTCCATAAAAAGGTACAAAACACTTTTTGCTGATAAAAGATTACATAAACCACCTACCAAAATTAATATATTCATCTAACTCCCATACAAAATCCGGCACCACCCATTTGTATTCACTCAGGTCTGGAAACATATCTTTCCATTGGTCATATGTCTGAAAGAAACAGTCGAGAAACACAAATAAAACCGGACAGCCATAAAATGATATGTCGATATTACATAGGGAGCTTCCGACACATTCTGTCAGTTCTTACATATTCAGGAAAGTGGGCCCTGTGTAAAATACCCGAAGGAAACCCAGCAGGACCCTCCGTGCCCCGAGTAACCTTGTAAAATACCCGAAGGAAACCCAGCAGGACCCTCCGTGCCCCGAGTAACCTGTATATCTCCAGCAGGACGCAGCGGTGAGAAAAGAGCCATAATACTATTGAATAAAGAGAATTTTGTTTACGTACCGTAAATTCTTTTTTCTTTAATCATCAATGGGAGACCCAGACAATGGGGTTTAGGGCACTGCCCTCCGGAGGTCACACTAGGTACTACAAGTTTGTAGACACCGCCTCCTCCGCTTATAAACCCCTACCGCAGGGAACATCCTCAGTTTGGTCCATAAGCTGCGAGGAGACAAATAAACCACACCCGAAACATCGGGAAGAACGCCGTGCGCAGACGGTCAACAACCCGGCAAACACTGTCTCAACAGAGAACAGAGCAAATGCAGAACATGCAAACGGAACAACTGGGTGGGTGCTGGGTCTCCCATTGATGATTAAAGAAAAAAGAATTTACGGTACGTAAACAAAATTCTCTTTTTTCTGGTCATCATAATGGGAGACCCAGACAATGGGGATGTCCTAAAGCAATACCCCAGGGCGGGAAGAGTTCCTCAACGAGACGGATAACATACGGTTCCCTTTAAAGGTGGGCAACCGCCGCCTGGAGAACCCGCCTGCCCAAACTTGCATCCGCAGAGGCATGGGCATGCACCATATAGTGCTTAGAGAAAGTGTGCAGGCTGGACCAAGTGGCCGCCTGACACACCTGCAGAGCAGACGCTCGATGTCGCAAGGCCCAGGAGGCACCTACAGCTCTGGTAGAGTGAGCCTTCAATCCCACCGGGAGAGGCAAACCAGAAGACCGGTAAGCCTCCTGAATGGAAGCCTTAATCCATCTGGCCAAGGTTGACTTCGAAGCCGCGGACCCCTTACAGCGACCTGTCGTAAGAACAAATAAGGAATCCGAACTCCTGAAGGAGGCGGTCCTGGACACATAAATGCGTACAGCTCTCACGAGATCCAGAGTATGGAGGTCGCGCTCCACCTGATGAACGGGAGCGGGGCAAAATGATGGGAGAACAATCTCCTGGTTCAGGTGAAAAGTTGAGACCACCTTCGGCAAGAATTCTGGCCGTGGGCGCAACACCACCTTGTCTTGGTGAACCACCAGAAAGGGTGACTTGCACGATAGTGCAGCCAATTCTGAGACCCTCCTCAGAGACGTAATCGCCACCAGAAAAGCCACTTTCTGGGACAGACGAGATAGAGAAACATCTCTTAGCGGCTCAAACGGCGGTTTCTGTAAAGCCGCCAGGACCATGTTAAGGTCCCAAGGGTCCAGAGGTCTCTTGTAGGGCGGAACCATCCGCGACACCCCCTGCAGAAATTGACGGACCTTCGGGAGGAGCGCCAATCGCCTGTCAAACAGCACTGAAAGTGCTGATACTTGACCTTTTAAAGAGCCAAGGGATAATCCCAACTCCAAACCCGACTGTAAGAAAGCCAACAACGTCGGGATGGACAAGGGCCACGGAGACCGTCCACTAGAGGCACACCAGGTAAAAAAGATTTTCCACGTCCTGTGGTACATCTTCCTGGAAACAGGTTTCCTAGCCCGATTCATAGTGGCCACCACTGTAGGGGAGAAACCCCTGGAAGTCAGCAGCCAGGCCTCAAGAGCCATGCAGTCAATCTGAGGGCCCTGGAATTGAGGTGGAAGAATGGGCCTTGCGCGAGTAAATCTGCGCGTTCTGGAAGAGCCCACCTGAGTCCGCCTGACATTTGCCACAGGTCCGGGTACCAGGACCTCCTGGGCCAATCTGGAGCCACTAGAATGGCTACCCTGCACTCCGACCTGATTTTCCACAGCACCCTGGGAATCAGAGCTAGAGGAGGGAACACATACGGTAGATGGAATCTGGACCAAGTCAAGATCAGAGCGTCCGCTCCCAGAGACTGGGGATCCCATGACCTCGCCATGTATTGCGGCACCTGATGATTCAGCCGTGAGGCCATCAGATCCACGTCCGGCGTGCCCCATCTGCTGCAGACTTCTCTGAAGACATCCGGATGAAGAGACCACTCTCCGGCGTCCATCCCCTGCCGGCTCAGATAGTCGGCCTCCCAGTTTTCGACCCCTGGGATGTGAACTGCGGAGATCAGGCAGTTGTTGTTCTCCGCCCAGGATAGGATGCGGTGAACTTCGGCCAGAGCCTCTGCGCTCCTGGTTCCTCCTTGATGATTTATATAAGCGACGGCCGTCGCATTGTCGGACTGAACCCGAATGGGTTGTCCTGAGAGGAATCTCTGAAACGCCAGGAGTGCCAGATAGACCGCCTTGATCTCCAGCACGTTGATCTGCAACGCCGACTCCGACTGAGTCCAGAGGCCTTGGGCCCTGTGGTGTAAGAACACCGCCCCCCAGCCCTTCAGACTGGCGTCGGTGGTCACCACTAACCATGACGGTTTGATGAAGGACCGGCCCAGAGATAAATGGTGTGGCTGTAGCCACCACTGCAGGGAATCTCTGGTCGGTTGGGAAAGGGTCACCAGCCGATTCAGGGAAATCGTCCTTTTGTCCCACCTGCGGAGAATCTCCAGCTGGAGAGGACGGAGGCGAAATTGTGCGAAAGGCACCGCCTCGATTGCCGCCACCATGCGCCCCACCAGCTTCATCAACACCCGTAGGGATGATTGTGGTGACAGGAGGACTGCTTGCACTCCTGATTGGATCGCCATCTGTTTGACTCGTGGCAGAGACACCAGGGCTGAGGCTGTGTTGAAGTCCATGCCCAAATATGTCAGTGACTGGGTCGGAACTAGTGTTGACTTCTGAATGTTGAGGAGCCAACCGAACTGTTCCAGAGACCGCATGGTCACATCCAGGCTCACTTGACAAAGGTGTTCCGATGGCGCCCTGACCAGCAGGTCGTCTAAATAGGGAATGACGGCATGTCCCTGCCCGTGCAGGAGAGCCATCATGGAGGCCATCACTTTTGTGAACACCCTCGGTGCCGAGGCCAACCCGAACGGCAGCGCTACAAATTGGAAGTGTTCTTCCCCCACTGCGAATCTCAACCAGCGCTGATGAGCCGGTGCAATGGGCACGTGAAGGTAAGCGTCTCGTATATCTATGGACGCTAGGAAGTCGCCCTGTGACACAGCTGCGATCACGGAGCGCAGTGATTCCATACGGAACTTCCGAACCAACACGTGATGGTTGAACAACTTCAGGTCCAGAACCGGGCGGAAGGATCCGTCCTTCTTCGGGACGATAAAGAGGTTGGAGTAAAAACCCCTGAACCTCTCCCCGGACGGCACCGGGACCACCACTCCGTCTCTGCGGAGTCCCTCCAACACCAAATAAAAAGCCTGAGCCTTTTCTGGGGAGGGGGCCGACCGATGGAATCTGGATATCGGTTTTGACGTCAGCTCTATCCTGTAACTTCGCGAGACCACGTCTCGAACCCACTGATCTGGAACGTGAAGTAGCCACTCGTCCTGAAAGCGAGACAAGCGGCCCCCCACCTGTGGGGAGGCAGGAAGAGAGAGCGAGTCAAGTAGAGGCGGGTTTGGGGGTGGCAGCTGCTGCCCCCGCCGGCTTCTTTGGGCGACTCTTAGAGCGCCACTGAGAAGCGGGCTTGCCCCCTCGGTCCGTGCGAGCGGACGGTGCTGATGACTGTGAGCTGGACCGAAAGGACCACTGTTTTGGGTTCCTTTTAACGGTATAACCGTGGCTTAGGTTTATTCTGCGGTATCTTTGACTCAGCAGAATCCTTAATCAGCTTGTCCAGCTCTGTGCCAAATAGCCTGTCACCAGAGAACGGAAGATTCTGCAGAATCTTCTTAGATGTGGCATCTGAGTCCCAAAGACGCAGCCACAACAACCTGCGGATCGCTATAGCATTGGCCGAAGCCACAGCTGAGCGGGTGGCAGTTTCCAGAGTCGCCGTTCTGGCGTAGTCCGCATAGGCCCTCGCCCTCTCGGTAAGTGCCAGGACCTCTGGACTGGACCTTGCCAGGTCAGTGATACCGTCCAAGCAGGTAGTGATCGCTTGTAAGGTCCAGACCGTGGCAAAATTAGGGGCAAATGACGACCCCACAGCCTCATAGGAAGACTTGGCGAGTTGCTCGACCTGTCTATCAGTAGCATCCTTCAGTGAGGAGCTATCAGAGGCAGAGAAAAGGGAGCGTGCAGCAATCCTGGTCATGGAAGCATCCACCTTCGGGGACTGCGACCACTCCTGAAGCACCTCCTGGGGAAAGGGGAAGCGATTGTCCTTGGGTTTGCGGACATAACGCCGCCCAGGATGCAACCTGGGAGCTCTAACCACCCTTCCAAAATTAGTATGGTCCATAAAGGAGCCACTTGGTCTAGCCTCCGGCCGCAGCCATTGATAGACCTCCTTCGGGTGCACCGTCACCTCCTCAGGGGGTGTCACGAGACGTAAGGTCTCGTTGATAGAGGACACCAGATCCTCCACCCCGTCTGGAGGTTCAGACACAGACACAGACCCGAAAGTTGAACCCCCATCATCGTCCTCACCATCAGAGGAACGCTCCTCCTCAGAGAGAGCCTGGAGCTCGGGTGACTCCTCACGACGAGCCCGCTTAAGGGGTCTCACAGCAGAAGAGGGAGACACCCGGGGGCAACTGGAAGGAGCAGCTGGGCTTTCCAGCCTCCTATTAAGTGCCTCCAGGGATTGCGACATGGAGGACAGCTGGGACAACAAAGATTCATTGATCTTATTCTGAGTCTCCCAGGGCCCTGGGATCACCCGAACCTCAGGGTACAGCACCGGAGCTGCTGACTCAGCAGTGCCAGTCCGGGCTTCTGGGCGTCCGCAGTTATTGCAGGACCCCTCCACCAGTGTACCATTGCATGTAGCACAGGTAATGGTGGCATCCGCCGCCTTAGCAGCATGCTTCCTAACTGAGGACATAGTCACAGTAGGGGATGTATAAGCCAAGTCGTACAGACAAACAAACCGGGAGTCCCGGTGGCTTACCGACCGCTGTAGAGCGGTGGGAGGAAGCGGTGTGTGTGTGTGACCTCCGCGAGTTCCGGTCTCCCTCTGAAGTACAGACACGTGCTGCCGCAGATCCCAGCCGGGAAGCGAGGGAGAAGATGGCCGCCGCCAGTAAAGTCGTGGGCGGCGCCGAGAACACGCGGGAAGCACACACACACGCCCCCCGGTGACGTCACCGCAAGGGCTGCCTCTCCTCCTCCAGGCAGCCTCTGTAATGGAGGTGCTGGAGCCCGCAGCGCGGGAAATGGTGTAAAACACAGTACACACACACAGACTGCAATTACATCCTAAGAACAGCAGTCTACGGCCTCAGCCCCTGTGACACACAGGGCGGTCAGCCAGGGTGACCCCAGCACAGGGTACACCTCCAGATCCGCGGACCCGAGGGTAACGCGCGGTCTGAGTGTCAGGACACATAAAGTGTCAGACACTACCCCCAGGCACACAGGAGACACAGAGTGCCTCAGTGCCGGTCCGGTCTGTAAGCACCATTTAGGGAGGCCTCGGACGGGGGTTCAGCCCAGTCCGGAGTGTAAGCACCATTTAGGGAGGCCTCGGACTGGGCTGGCTCCAGTCCGGTCTGTAAGCACCATTTAGGGAGGCCTCGGACGGAGCGGAGCTGTGCAAGGCTCCCATCTCCCACTCTCCAGAGCCCCCCAGAGAGGGATGGAAAGGAGCGCGACAGCGTACCGGGAGAACACAAAGTGTCCAGGCTCTAGGCCCTCCGGTACCTCCACCTGCGTGTGCCACAAGGGTGAGCGGGGAGGCTGTCGCAGGTCCCGACTAGGACCATATTACCTTGTCTTCAGACGCCATCACGTAAGTAGTGAGAATGCAGTGAAGTGCAAGCAAAGCGTGATCCTCCGAGCACACTAAGTTTAAAACTGAGGATGTTCCCTGCGGTAGGGGTTTATAAGCGGAGGAGGCGGTGTCTACAAACTTGTAGTACCTAGTGTGACCTCCGGAGGGCAGTGCCCTAAACCCCATTGTCTGGGTCTCCCATTATGATGACCAGAAAAAATATAATGAAGAGGAGCTGTAAGGGAGGAGGAGCAGTGGGGGGGATATTACAGAGGAGCAGCGGGGGAAAATATTACAGAGGAGCTGTGGAGAAAATATTACAGAGAGGAGCTGCGGGGGAAAATATTACAGAGGAGCTGTGGAGAAAATATTACAGAGAGGAGCTGCGGGGGAAAATATTACAGAGAGGAGCAGTGAGGAGGATATTACAGAGAGGAGCTGCGGGGGAAAATATTAGAGAGGAGCTGCGGGGGAAAATATTACAGATAGGAGCTGCGGGGGAAAATATTACAAAGAGGAGCTGCGGGGGAAAATATTACAGAGGAGCTGTGGAGAAAATATTACAGAGAGGAGCTGCGGGGGAAAATATTACAGAGAGGAGCAGTGAGGAGGATATTACAGAGAGGAGCTGCGGGGAAAATATTAGAGAGGAGCTGCGGGGGAAAATATTACAGATAGGAGCTGCGGGGGAAAATATTACAAAGAGGAGCTGCGGGGGAGGATATTACAGAGAGGAGCTGCGGGGGGGGGGATATTACAGAGAGGAGCTGCGGGGGGGGGGGATATTACAGAGAGGAGCTGCGTGGGGGATATTACAGAGAGGAGCTGCGTGGGGGATATTACAGAGAGGAGCTGCGTGGGGGATATTACAGAGAGGAGCTGCGGGGGGGATATTACAGAGAGGAGCTGCGGGGGGATATTACAGAGAGGAGCTGCGGGGGGGATATTGCAGAGAGGAGCTGCGGGGGGGATATTGCAGAGAGGAGCTGCGGGGGGGATATTACAGAGAGGAGCTGTGTGCAGGGAGGGGGAACATAACAAAGAGGAGCTGTGTGCAGGGGGGGGGTGATATTACAGAAAGGAGATGTGGGGGAGGGGCAATAAAGAGAAACTGGGGGGGAGAAAACAATGAGGAACTAGGGAGGGTAATATTTCAGTGAGAAGCTGTGGAGGGGTGTTATAATATGGTGACAAGTTGTGGAAGGAGATGGGTAATTGCAGTGCCAGTAATTCATCTATTTTGCATTATGAAGTCTTGTCCTTTTCTGAGCACGTCCCCCAGTTACTTTAAATGTTTTTTTTTATTTCTCTCTTTGCAGATCCCTTCCCAGCCCATATATGAGGTCAGTTTTGACACGAAGAAAGGTACAAAACTACGTTAGGGCCCAGTTGAGAAATACTCCTTGCTGTGCTAACTGGACTCTAGTAAATTTGACCATATTGTTAGCCAAGTATCTAGTTTTTTTTTTTCTTTTTCTTAAAAGCTTTCCACTTTTTATGTCATGCAGTAATGCATATTCACATTTCAGTTTTCACTGTTTGCATTCTTTGGTCTTTTCCCCTCCCCCGGTTTTCTGATAATGCTTGTTTTGTTCGGTATGCACCAAGTCACACTTTCAGTTTAGGTAGTGCCGACACTCCGGTATGGAGACTGTCCGGGCATTGCAATTCAATGTACACAAAAGTCTCAATAAGCCATTAACGTTTAATCTAAAGCCTAAGAATCAAGTTGACAAGTGCCTTGATGGAATGAGAGAGTTATAATGTGCAATATTTGTAGGCATATACCCATTGTATTTATATATTGAGCAATATCTGATATGAATGAAGGCGCTAACACAACCTAATATTAAAACCATGATAATTCACTACGAGTGTCTAAAGCACAATCTATGTGTAGAACATCTCCATATTTATATTTTTGTGTTCGCAACATTAGCAGTAGGACATTCATCAGTCCAGTGATGACCTATCACTGACCCTGGGTATAATAGTTTGGTCTACCGAGAATACCCCATCAATTTCATTCACAGGGTAAAGACTGACTTGAGAACTGACAAAATATGTCAAAAATTAATTATTCTAACCACTGATAAGCCAAATTATGAACGTACCTTTTTAGCTGTATATCCACCACCTACGGCTGATCCTAATACAAGATACCGCAGCTTTAACAACCTTGATGCCAACCTCGCGACCCAAAAGTTGCGTTGAGTTTGACGAACGAAATTCACAGGCAGAAGCCTGCTCCTCCGTAGGGGGAAGCGAGACAAAGAGGAGTAGCATCGGACTGAAGAGGTGGGTAAAGGCCGCTGAATGTTCACTCTAGAAAAATGACGACCTTTATGAGGACAAAGAGTCTGGAAGGGCGACTTGGCTTCTTTTATGACGCGTTTATTTACCACCCCTCTGCACACAACGCTAAAAAATAAAAAAGGAGGGATATTGTTAGGACACATTCACATTATCATTAATAAAATTGAAGAATATTACATTAGCACACAGCTTTTCAATATTTTATACGACACATAACATGTCCCCACAACCTGTTGCGATGATTTTCCCAGTGGAGTGAGTGTTTCGGCTGTAGAGGTCCTATTATAAGAATAAAAGGGTGACCTGACTCGTAGAAATCCTACCTGGCCGTGATGAGGCATCAAACTGTTAAGAAACATGCAAGTATGAGTAGAAGTGTGTGACAAAGTAGAGTGCATCTGTAAGCCATCGCACTTCTGAGATCATTCCCTACAGGCTCCAAAACCTAAAGGTGTATGCCCCTCTACAAGATCATATGCCAATATGTAATAAGTGTATTAATAATAATATTAGCTAATAACTTCAATTAGAAATGTAGTATAGTTGTACTGATTAGCTATAGCTCTTACCTGATGTGCAGGACATTGCAGCAGCTTAGGTATCCATGGTTTTGTCCACTCAAGAGTGACAGTTGCTAGTGGTTGTGACTATGGATACCCAAGCTAATGTAATGCTCTACACATGAGGTAAGCGTTAACTATCCTACATGTCTAATTGGAGGCATTAGCTAATAATATTAAAGAGGATCTGTCACCACCAAACCAGGCATGGTGATCTAATTACAGCACTGGATGCAGCATGTCTGCTGCATCCAGGCAAGGGGTCCCCCAGCCATTGAGCCCCCTGTACCCTGAGTAAATACACTTAGAAAACTTACATCCTGCAGCCAGAAAGGAGGTGGCTAGAGGCTGGAGCCGAAGGGCAGATTCACACCCCCTGCATGTTTAATCTGCCCACCGCTGCCAATCATTGTCTCCCTCTTCTGCAGTATAACACAGAGGTTTTTTTTTTTTTTTTTTTTACAAATGGCCGTTTAGCTCCGCCCCCTGCTCTGACATCACCACCTTTCCCCGCCCTGCTCTATGTTAACCATAGAGCGGGGCGGGTATAAGCGGTGACGTCACTGCAGGGGGCGGGGCTAAACGGCCATTTGTAAAAAAAAAAAAAAAAAAAAAAAAAAAAAAAACTCTGTTATACTGCATCCAGTGCTGTAATTAGATCACCATGCCTGGTGTGGTGACAGGTCCTCTTTAATATTACACCTATTACATATTAAGATAGGAAAAGATGGGAATACCCCTTACTCAGCTACTTCACAATGAGTAACTACAAAACAACTAACATTTTAGGTTAGAGCCACGTGATGACAGTTTAATAAATTTAAGGCTGAAAGAAGACACAACCCCGATGAGGTCTACCTGTTTCCAGAAAATCCCTTTAAGCCCTCTTTCACATGTACATGTCTCCTGCACATGTGTCCCAGGGCAGGACATACGGCCCCTTTCACACGTTCGTTTTTATGCACGGACTGTGTCTCTGTCTGAAGCAGACGGGTGTCCGTGTGCGTCACATCTGTTTTTGGGCATCAAGCTAACTGATCCCATATTATAACTAATATGGGGAGGACTGAAACCTCAAAACCCAAACTAACTGATCCCATGTAACTAGTTTGGGGAGGACTGAAACCTCAAAACCCAATAAGGCACACAGCTCTGCACATAGGAGCTGCTACTTGGATGAGAGGCTGGCAGATTGCATTGATCTTGATGAGCAACAGTGCTTGTCTGAGCGGCGGCTGGAGGAAGTCATAGCACAGCGGAGGCCGGAAGTCAGTACAGCAGGGACCGCGGCGGCCCCCTGCACTGGAGCAATGCATCATTAAAGTAAGAAAAGTGTGTGTGAGGGTGAGTGTGTGAGTGAGGATGTGTGTATAAGAAAGTTGTGCGAGTTTCAGTGTGTGTATGAGTGTGAGAGTGTGTATGAGGATGTGTGAGAGTATGTGTGTGTGTGTGTGGGGGGGGGTTGTGTGTGGGTTTGTGTGTGATAGTGTGTATTTGAGTGTGTAATAAGAAGGTAAAACAGGATGGGGGGCATCACTATAAAAGTAGATCAGGATGGGGGACATCACTATAAAAGGGGATCAGGATGGGGGACATCACTATAAAAGGGGATCGGGATGGGGACATCATCACTAAAAGGGATCAAAATGGGGGATATCACTACTAAAGGGGAATGGGATGGGGAACATCACTAGAAAAGGAGATCAGTATGGGAACATCGCTACAAAAGGGGACCATGATCGATGGGGGACATCACTAGAAAAGGAGATCAGTATGGGAACATCGCTACAAAAGGGGACCATGATCGATGGGGGACATCACTAGAAAAAGGGATCAGGATGGTGGACATTACTAGAAAAAGGGATCAGGATGGTGGACATTACTAGAAAAAGGGATCAGGATGGTGGACATTACTAGAAAAAGGGATCAGGATAGGGATCATCAATAGAAAAAGGGATCAGGATGGGGGACATCAGTAGAAAAGGACATTACTACAGGATGGGGACATTACTACAAGAAAGGGATCAGGATTTGTACTTTACTACATTGAGCAAAAAATTCTGGTATTACTAAAATTATCACTTAGTCCCACAAGAGATGCGGCCCTCCGCTAAAAATGTTTTTCTATGTGCGGCCCACCAACCCAGCCGAGTTTGAGACCCCTGCTCTAATCGAATATTCACTGCACTGACTGCTAGAGCGGCCCCGTAAGTGAGAGGAACAGGCAGCGCTAGAGACAGCACATTCATCACCCACCATACACTCGGCCCCCAAAACCAGCCTCTCTCACACATGTGCTTTGCATAGCTGTGTGAAAGAAGCCTGATGTGTAGTTTTGCACTGTCAATGGGAAAGGAAATGGTACTAGGTACACAAAGTTGTATAGCCATACTATCCTACATTTTCAGTCAATCAACTCATGTTACTTTTCGGCAAAAACTGCATTACAAAGAAGAGTATAAGGGCACCGTCACACGTGGCGATCTCCCGTGCGATTCCATAGGCGACGCTGGGACGTGGCCTGTCGCCGGCGACATCGCCAATCCGTCGCCTAATGTAAATGGGTGACGGCGACACGTCTGAGTGGTCGTCTGGTTTCACATCAGTGCTGTGAAACCAGGCGACCATTCTTGGGCGATGTGTGCTGATCGCCCTGTGTAACATCTCATGAGCGATGTCAAAGGTGACAGCACACATCGCCTATACCATTCCTGTAGGCGTTTCAGGGCGTATTTACTACCTTTGCTGGTCTGCGTGGATTGGTGGCAGCTCGAGAGTTACGATTGGTTGTCTTGTTCCACGGCGCCATATTTGATGATGTGTGCGTCCAGAGGTGTATTACCCAGGAGCGTACATACTGTACAGTAGCGCATTGATGTCGCCTCTGTGTTTGCGGCTGTGTTCAAAAGTGCAGAGATGTTCCACAAATGTGTGCTTTAACAGAAACACAAATGTCATTACATCCCAAATTAAGGCTACGTTCACACATTGCGTATTTTGCTGCTTCTCTGCGGTTTTTTATGCGTTTTCTGTATTTACCTGCGTTTTTTGCTGCATTTTTTTTACGCGCGCTTTTCGCAGTGAAAACACAATTCTGGATAAGCAGCCCAGCCAAACCTATGGGTTTTGACACAATCCATTCACACACTGTGTATTTGTGCTTTTTTTTACGCGCGCTTTTTCACTGCAAAAACGCGCGCGCAAGAAGAATCACCATGTCAATTCTTTCTGCAGTTTTTCTCTGCGTTTTTCCATTGCCCCCATGATAAATGAGCTCTGAAAAAACGCAGTGTGTGAAAGAAGCTGCGTATTTCACAAAATACGCGTGTAAATAAGCGCAGCTGCGTAAAAATGCGCAATGTGTGAACGTAGCCTTAGTCTGCATGGAGAAGGAAATGATAGGTGATCTATACATCCCATAACTGCAAAAACACAAATATCTGTGCACACACATACTTTCAAGGCTGCAAAATTATCCAGACCAAGAAAGCAAGAGTGATTTCATTAGACACCGCAATAGCACAACACACTTAACAAAAGCGCTGTACATATTTACTGTACAATAAAACGTCACACGAGCGTCGTGCTTTGCCTTCTTGGCAACGCCAATGCATATAGCAATAATCCGCGACACATCACACGAGAGTTGTCTATTGTGGTGCGGCGAACAAGGAAGGACATTAAAATAATGACCAATCACACGTCTTCAAGGCGTCACACAACATTATGTTAACACCTATCTCCGAGATGCGGCTCAAATTTACGCCCACATCGCCAATATGGTGGCTCTGTGTGACGTGGAAGTGGCGACTAGCAACTTGATCGCCCCTGGGCCTTGGACGACGCTCAGGCAATTTCCGGTCGGGTTGTCGCCCGAGCATCATCTAAGTTGTCTCCCGAGCGTCGTCTAATGTAAATGAGCGACAGCGACCTTAGGCGACACGCAAATACGTGCGTGTGCACGTGCGTTGCCTATTGAATCGCCCGGGAGATCGCCACGTGTGACGGTACCCTAAGTGCTATATTCATCAGGAACCTCTGCCTTCCCCAGCTCTTACACTGCTCACATAATAGGAGAGTAGTTTTAGAGGGGCATTACCATCTGATACATTTATGACATTTCCACAGTATATGCCAGTCATGTGCTGTAGCTGTGTCTATGTAGAGATAAGAGCCCATCGCATACTGACATCGGTGGAGATACTGTTAGAATAAATAAGAAATCTGATCATTTCTCCACTGACAGCAGCGTGTCCGGGCATCGTACTGGAGACAGATACAGATCTCATCGGCGGAAAACATCTACTGTACATTTATGACAAATCTTGTGGACATAAATGTATGACTTGGGAATACCCCTGTAACTATGCTGCGTGTGCAGCCAATTCACAAAGCTTTTACTTCATCTTTCCACCCAGAAAGTCACCAATAGTATTCCTCACCTGGGAGGAGAAAGCGGACTGGAGTGTGCACACACAATACATAATATGCCCACTGCAGGAAATTCCTGAACTTTTACAATTCAGTTTCCAATATCTTAACTCCATTCACTATTTTTATAGATTTTATACATCTAAAGCTTCACAGTAAATCCGCAGAGATCTGATAATGGGTGTGAGGTGGGCACAGCAGGGAAAAAGGAGAGACATCAGCTTCTGTACAGGGTGGAGGCCACAGAGGTGACAGCGAGGACCTAGGCTAAAGCAGATCATCACTCCCATCATCTCCTCCAGTATCAGATGCACAAAGGACACAGGGGATAAGGAAACCCTTCAGTATCTGCCCAGGATGGAGGCCACAGAGGTGGCGGGTGATGATCCATGTCGGAGCAGACACATCACTCTCATCATCTCCTGCAGCATAAGATGCACACTGGGGATTAGGGTACAGGGTGGAGCCATAGAGGTGACAGGTGATGATCCAGGCTGTAGCAGCCATCATTCCCATTATGTCCTACAGTATCTGGTACACAGGGAATAAGGGGACTTCAGCCTCAGTACAGGGTGGAGGCCATGGAGGTATCAGTGATTATCCAGGCTGGTGCAGACACATCATTACCATGGTCTCCTGCAGTATCTGATCCACTCAGGGGATAAGGAGATTTCGTCTTCAGCACAATGAGGAGGCAGATAGAGGTGATGGGTGATTCCCTGACTCCAGTCCTCAGGATCCACCTACAGTGCAGGTTACAGGATTTCCTTAGCATTTAACAGTTGGAATTGTCACGTGTGCAGCAGATTAAATCACCAACTGTCAAATACTAAGGAAATCCTGTAACCTGCACTGATCCTGAGGACTGGAGTCAGGGACACATCACTCCCATCATGTCCTGCAGTGTCTGGACTACTCCTCCCATGTGATCCCACAGTGAGCCCTGTCCTCTCCTATGACCTGCACACACCCCGCCGTCCTGTCAGCTGTCCCAGAGCTCCACACATGAGGAGGCCGACCCGGAGTGTCCGGTACCGAGGCCATTACTCACCAGGCCGCCCGCAACATCCTGTGAGCGGGCACTGACATCAGCCGAGCGGCCAAACAAGGGCAGCAGCCTGTCACTCCACACTTCCGGTATACAGTGAGCACAGCCGGGCTGTACGGAATAGACGACAGCGCACACAAGGTTCCGGGGTGTGATAGTTCCGGGCGCAGGAAGTGCGCGGTGCAGTCAGATGTGTCCTCGGGCAGCCCATGGTACCTGAGTCACTAGATGTGGCACACTGTCTCTATTGTTCCCTGTCATCAGCCGTTTCAGGCTGGACAGTGACTGGCTGTAATATTAACCCCTTCAAGACGCAGACAATTTTCGTTTTGGTTTTGTTTCCCCTTCCCGTTCCTTTTCCATTTATAGGGTGACGGAGCCGTATAATGGCTATTCTGTTTGCTGGCCATGTAACGCTGTACAACCAGTCCTGGTTTCAAGGATCCTAGAGACCGTGCCAGGAGATTTCCTATGTTCAGGTCCTGCGGTTTTTATTGCGTTTTTTATCCGTTAGGGTGCGTGCACACGATCAGTGTACGCAGGGTTTTGGATGCAGTGTCTTGCCGCTGCGTCCAAAACGCTGTGTAGAGTACTAGCATATTGGATGGGATTTCAAGAATTCCCATCCTCACTATGCGTAACCCGCCCTCAGCGTGTTTGGAGCTGCCGTGCGGGTTGCTGGCAGTCCGCTCCTCCGCAGTATGTTCATTTCATGCTGTGGAGTCGGGAGCAGCTCCCATCGGGTGACTGCAGGGAGAGTACTCACCCGCCGCACATGGTGAGTACAGGGCTGCTGCGGTCTCTCTGCGGCCACCTGCGGCTTCCCTCAGGTCTGGAGGAGCTGCGTCCAACACGCAGCTCCTCTGGACCGTGTGCCCGCACCCTTATTACTGCGTTTTTGATGCTGCGTTTTTCCTGCGGTTTTGCCATTGTCTGCAGCAAAAATGCAGGAAAAATAGAACATGTCAATTCTCCAATGCGCAGCTAAAA
This sequence comes from Allobates femoralis, assembly GCA_033576535.1. Taxonomy (NCBI): domain Eukaryota; kingdom Metazoa; phylum Chordata; class Amphibia; order Anura; family Aromobatidae; genus Allobates; species Allobates femoralis. The sequence continues at coordinate 185,318,576 of JARQOC010000001.1, forward strand.
CCGCAGGGATTTGACAGTTCTTGACCCTTGCAAAACCAATGTGAGGGTACAGCATTTTTGTGAAACACATTAGTTTTGCTGGCCTAACCGCAGGAACAAATTAGCATACATTATCATAAAACCAATGGTAAACTGCATGCAGAAAACGCACCAAAAAATGTCCTGTGGGCACATACCCTTAGACATCTCAATGGCTTGTTTCTGCTTTTGTGGTATTGCAGCGAACACAAATAATTATTTCAGGTGATTTTTTTGCTTACAGTGTTTATTGTTCATGGTAATTACTTTTATATTTTGATAGGCCAGACTTTTCTGAACGCAGCTGTGGAGCCCCTCTGGCTAGGCGCCACAGGGAAGTACTACACTGTGACAACAAATGTGTTATCCCTGTGTTCCTTTCACATCAGCGGTAATCGCTGATCGCGGCAGTTGCGGTGAAAAAAATGCAACTGCCGCGGTTACTGCATAACGGCCGCACTTGCGGTTCACTTGCGGCAAGCCCCATCCAATGTCTATGGGGCTTGCGGTAAGTGTGCAGCAGGTGCGGCAAGTGCAGTTTTGGCACTTGCCGCAAATGCGGCCGCGAAAAAAACGCGTCTGACCGCATTTTTTTCGCGGCCTCATCTTCCGCATGTGCCGAAACTGCAACTATACCGCACTTGCCGCACCTGCCGCAAGCCCCATAGACATAGCATGGGGCTTGCCGCAAGTGAACTGCAAGTGCGGCCGCTATTCGGTAACTGCGGCAATTTACCGCTGATGTTAAAGGGGCCTAAGTTGTCAGTTCAGGGTGTAACCTGTGCAGTCTGTTTTGCACACACACTTAGGACTAGGCCACTTAGAGTATGGGGGACCGGTTATTTAGTAGGTCCCAAAAGGTGGTGAAGCCTAGGTTAGAGCTGTAGAAGCAGGAAGTTAGTGAGAGAAGTTACCTAAGACAGTGCCGGGAAGGCAGTCAGGAAGGACAGGCCTGACAGCACAGCCGACAGGAGGGAGCCCCATCTTTAAGTGGGGGCCCAGGACAGCAGACAACGGGTCAGGACTGGTCGGAGCCAGGTGGTCACGTTGGGGGAAAAGACACAGACAACGCGGGAAGCCAAGGCAGCCAGAAGTTTAACTCTGACCGCAGACCGACGAGCTTCGGGCCCATAGTAACCAGGTTGCCGTACGCAGACCTCCCAAGTGTCCCGGATCCACCGGGACAGTCCCGATTTGCCGACACTGCCCCGGTGTCCTGATCGGGATCTTACATGTCCCACGCTGTGCACTGAAACTCAGCGCCACGCCCCCCTCTGATGAAACCATGTAGGTCTCGGTATCTGCCTCAGTGGCAGACTGGGCCTGGTTGCAGGGAAGCATTTGCCCCCCCAGGCCGGTGGATTCAGGGCCGCCGTTAGGGCCAGACCGAGGCTGTGTGTCCTTGGGTGAGTGAGTCCCGCCCCCCCCACCTCAGTCATCTGGCCCGCCCCGGCCGGCTGCCTGTGCATCTCCCTTCACAGGCCGCGGCGGCAGGCAGCTGAAGGCTCACTAAGAGACTGGAGGAGGACATTTGAATATCCCGCCGCTGGCACATCGCTGCGGCCGGCGGCTGGTACTGGCGGCTCCAGGGTGCCGGTGGCTGGCTGGTGCCGGCAGTTGGCGGCTCCCAGTTGGTTGCTATTGCCGGGTGCTGGCAACTGCCACCTGTCACCAGGTGCTGGCAGCTGCTGCCGGGTGCTGGCAGCTGCCGCCTGCTGCCGGGTGCTGGCGGCTGCTGCCGGGTGCTGGCGGCTGCCACCTGCTGCCGGGTGCTGGCGGCTGCCACCTGGTGCCAGGTGTTGGCGACTGCCACCTGATGCCGGCAGCTGCCTGCTGGGTGTTGGTGGCTACCGGGTACTGCCTGATGACGGCTGCCACCGGGTGCTGGCGGCTGCCACCTGGTGCCAGGTGCCGGCGGCTGCCACCTGGTGCCGGCGGCTGCCACCTGCTGCCGGGTGCTGGTGGCTGCATGCTGGGTGCTGGCGGCTGCCACCTGGTGCCAGGTATTGGCGACTGCCACCGGGTGCCAGCAGCTGCCTGCTGGGTGTTGGTGGCTACCGGGTGCTGCCTGATGCCGGCTGGCGGCTGCCACCTGGTGCCAGGTGCTGGCGGCTGCCACCGGGTGCCGGCAGCTGCCACCTAGTGCCGGCGGCTGCCACCGGGTGCCGGCGGCTGCCACCTGGTGCCGGGTGCTGCCTGGTGCCGGCTGTCGGATGCTGGCGGCTGGTGCCGGCTACCGGGTGCTGGCGGCTGGTGCCAGATGCTGGCGGCTGCCACCGGCTGCCTGCTGGGTGTTGGTGGCTGCTGGGTGCTGCCTGATGCCGGCTGTCGGATGGTGCCGGGTGTTGGCGGCTTCTGGGTGCCACCGGATGCTGGCTGGTGCAGGGTGCAGACTGGTGACGGCAAGCGAGAGACCAGGAGCAGCAGAGGAAGAAGCAGTCGGGATCCGGGATCAGGAGTGTGGAGTCAGGTAAGGCGCTATTACAGCCGAAGATAGCAACCTGGGGGTGACAATTGGATGGATGGATAGTAGCAGCAGTCTCTATTGTGTATTTTCTATTGTGTTTATAGCCTACAGCCATCTCCATTGTCTATACGGCCAGCAGCCATCCCCATTGTCTATACGGCCAGCAGCCATCCCCATTGTCTATACGGCCCATAGCATCTCTATTGTGTATTCTCTATTATGTATATAGCTATTGTGTATTCAGCCCACAGCAGTCTCAAGTGTGTATGTGTGTAATCCTACTATAAAATTGCCTTATCGTGTCTTTCTTTCTGTAACGGAAATCCTGCATCGCTAATTGGCTGCTCCGCGACCAATCAGTGACGTGGGATTTCCGTTACAGAGAGACAGCGCTTCACTTTAAATAGCGGCTGGGAAAGTGGGCGGTGAAGTCGGCTTTCCCACCGGCTATTTGAAGTGTCCGTCCTTTCAGCCCCCCTTTGTCACCCCTCACCGCATTGTGAATTCTCAGCCCCCTTCCCCCTCGTTGTTACCCACTCCCCGTACTGTGGTGACACATCTTCCATGATATCCTGCATCTCTCCCTCTGTGCGATTGAGCATGTCAGGCCATCACTGCATGACACTCCTCCCACAGTGGAAGCGTCCACTATCATGGAAGATGTGACACCACCACAGCTGAGGTGGTCATGTGGCATTGTAGTGTTTGTTATAGGAGTGCAGCTCAATCTACAGCAGTACAGATATCACAATGCACAAACAACACAGCATGAGCTCTGCTACATCTAAATATATACATGGCAACTATTGGAAGGCTGGGAGCAGTATATAAGTGTAGATGTAGCAAAGTTGAGTTTGACATAGTAGAGCTGAAATGGTTTGTGTATCGTTCATAGTTTGTTATTGGAGTGCAGGTCAATCTATTGCAGGACATACAGATAATCACAATGCACAAAAAATACGGCACCAGCTCTGCTACATCCTACTATATAATTGTCTAATTGCGTCTTTCTGTCTGTAATGGAAATCCGCCGTGACAGGAGGAGCGGTGACAGGAGGAGCAATGGACGACCAGTGACAGGAGAGACGACGGAGCGGTGACAGGAGGAGCGGTGACAGGAGGAGCGATGGACGAGAGGTGACAGGAGGAGAGACGAAGGAGCGGTGACAGGAGGATTGGTGACAGGATGAGAGACAGAGGAGGTGGGATAGGAGGAGCGGAGACAGGAGAAGCGATAGACGAGCGGTGACAGGAGGAGCGGTGGATGACCAGTGACAGGAGAGACGAAGGAGCGGTGACAGGAGGAGCGGTGACAGGAGGAGCGATGGACGAGAGGTGACAGGAGGAGAGACGAAGGAGCGGTGACAGGAGGAACGGTGACAGGATGAGAGACAGAGGAGGTGGGATAGGAGGAGCGGTGACAGGAGAAGCGTTGGACGAGCAGTGACAGGAGAAACGAAGGAGTGGTGATAGGAGGAGCAGTGACAGGAGGAGCAATGGACGAGTGGTGACAGGAGGAGAGACGAAGGAGCGGGGACTGGAGGAGCGGTGACAGGAGGAGAGACGTAGGAGGCGGGATAGGAGGAGCGGTGACAGGAGAAGCGATGGACGAGCAGTGACAGGAGAGATGAAGGAGCGGTGACAGGAGGAGCGGTGACAGAAGGAGCGAACAACGAGTGCTGACAGGAGGAGAGACGAAGGAGCGGGGACAGGAGGAGAGACGGAGGAGCGGTGACAGGAGGAGAGACGGAGAAGAGGTGACAGGGAGAGCGGTGACAGGAGGAGAGATGGACGAGAGGTGACAGGAGGAGAGACGAAGGAGCGGTGACAGGAGGAACGGTGACCGGATGAGAGACAGAGGAGGTGGGATAGGAGGAGCGGTGACAGGAGAAGCGTTGGACGAGCAGTGACAGGAGAAACGAAGGAGCGGTGATAGGAGGAGCGATGGACGAGTGGTGACAGGAGGAGAGACGAAGGAGCGGGGACAGGAGGAGCGGTGACAGGAGAAGCAATGGACGAGCAGTGACAGGAGAGATGAAGGAGCGGTGACAGGAGGAGCGGTGACAGGAGGAGCGGTGACAGGAGGAGAGATGGAGGAGCGGTGACATGAGGAGCGGTGACATAAGGAGCGGTGACAGGAGGAGAGGTGACAGGAGGAGAGACGGAGGCGTGGGGACAGGAAGAGCGGTGACAGGAGGAGAGATGGAGGAGCGGTGACAGGAGAGTTGACAGGAGGAGCTTTGTAGTTCACTTACGTAGACTGAACAAGTTCTGTCAGTCACAGTATGTAAACTACATACATATTCTAGAATACCCGATGCGTAAGAATTGGGCCACCATCTAGTATATAATAGAGTTATGAGTGTAAAAAAAAAAAAGGAAAAACAGCACAAAAATATTGAAAGAAGTGGACTTTTTTGCCTAATGGCGGTAGCCACGCATTGGCTCTTGGTTGTGCAATCTTGGTCTCTTATCCCTGTAGTAAGCTCGGTTCTGCTCCCTTATCTCTGTAGTAAGCTCGGATCAGGCGGGGAGGGGGCATCAATGAGCGGGAGCGCAGTAGGGAGCTTAATGATTGTTTAAAACCCGGCAGCTTTTTACTGCCGGCTTTTAAACAATCGTGTGGCCATTGCAGCCTTTTCCTCTGCTGCCAGTCCTCCTTATAGGGTCCAGCAGCTGAGGAATTACTCGCATTTCCCATTGACTTACATTGTACTCGTTACTTAGCAAGTAATCGCAAGGAAACTCACAGAGTAACGAGTAGCCCGAGTACCGTACTATTCGTCGAGTACCGAATAGTAACGAGTATACTCGCTCATCCCTAGAGGTGACTGATTCATTGTGTGGACAGGAGTCTTTATACAGGTGACAATGTAACACAGCTGTGTGTAATGCAGGGAACCAGGTGATGAGGAGCCGATAACTGCTCTGTAGGAGACAGGACTGCTAAGGGTGCGTGCACACGATCAATGTACGCAGCGTTTTGGATGCAGAGTCTTGCCGCTGCGTCCAAAACGCTGCGTAGTACAGTAATAGCATCGTGGATGAGATTTCAAGAAATCCCATCCTCACTACCGGTATGTGTAACCCGGCGTTTAGTGCCTTTCAGTGTGATTTTTATCCAGAAAAGTGGGACGATTTTTTTTCGCCACTTACAATCTTTTTTTTTTTTGGATAGCACTCAACTAAAAATACACTAGTGCAATTTCACTGGCAATTTGCTGGTTGCAGTGAAATCATGGACACATTGTTCTATCTTGTTGCCGTGTACAAATGTAACAATGTCTCCATGATTTCACTGCAACCAGCAAATTGCCAGTGACATTGCTAGCAATGTTGCGACGTGTAAAGGTACCCTTAGAATTGACAGGCAAGTCTGTCTGTCTGTTCTGCCCGCTGCCGATTTATAGTCACAGACACTCCAGCCGGTCATTCTGCTTAATTTGACCTAACTGTTGAGAGAGGTGAGGGTAATGGCCACTTTACACACACCAACTTATCTGTCCAACTTCTGACCAACTTACTGGTTGCAGTGGAATCATGGACACATTGCTCCATTTTGTGGCTGTGTACAAATGGAACTAATGTGTCCATGATTTCACTGCAACCAGTAAGTTGGTCAGAAGTTGGACAGATAAGTTGGTGTGTGTAAAGCGGTCCTAATGCTCCTCATGATTTCAGCAGATATGCAGAAAAATAAGTCAACTATTCTCTAATTCCTCCCATTAACCAAAAGCACAAGATTGTTAAAGATAATTTATCTAATAGAGTGGAGCTGTTCTGTAATCTGCAGCTTTTACATTCTAATTTAAAAGAAATATTTTTACCAAGTTTGCATTAATACTTTAATTCATTTGTAAATACATTTATTTTTTTCTGTTTATAATTATTGTTTATGAAACAGTGTGACCAGCAGTGCTGAATGGGTGTGGTTAGGGCGTGGATATGGGTGTGGCCAGTTATGAAATGGGTGTGGTCAGGGGCGTGGCCTAAAATTTGCCGCGACGCGCATGGCGCGCCACACATAGCTCACCTCGTGCATTATCCCTCTTTCTCTTCTTCAAAAGTTGGGAGGTATGCGTACGCACCACAAGGACATCTCACCCCTCAGGGCAGAAACTGGTTGAGGGCACTAGTGGTCTTGGACTGAATTCCGGTGGCATGAGAAATTGTGCGCTGCTGCTGCTCCTGTCCGTACCGGTAAGGGACAGACCTAGAGGGCTAGTGACATACCGAAGGACTGGCGGGAGAGTGCTGTAAAGGTGGTAGGAACAGGAAGAATAGGACAGACCCTGAAAGACAAAGAGAGCAAACATCCAGAGACTCCATAAGGGGGACCCTGAGCTGGCAACATCCACCCGGTCAACCAAACTGCACCGTGTTCCATTTTACCATCTACAGGTACTCAGTAAAGTGGAGTCAAACTTGAATTGGTCTCCGTTGTCCTTCCCGCCGGTGCCCGGAGGGCTTCCACACCTTTACCAGCAGCTCAACAGAGGGGTAAGAACCATCACTACAACTCCCCTCATCCTCATCCTTCACCGTTGCCCTGAAGTAATAACTTCACCTGTGGGGAGCTGGACCACTCTCTGCTGCACCCACCATCACCTCAGCGGCCGGCTTGCAGCGCCAATACCATATTTCCGGAAACTACAGGTGGTGTCATGTTCCCCTGTAAATTCTCCCTTCCTCCCCCACCATCTACTCAAATGATTAACAGGGCACGGAACCGGGATCCCGACCACCCGTGATTTCCCATCCCAAGCCGCCATCAGCCTCGGTGTCTGAGTACCCCGTTTGCCTTGGCCACATCACAGCAATATCATATTTGTATTTATTAAAGACAATATTTATATTTTTCATGGTGCAATAAGGGGGATTTCAACTTTAATGTCTTGTTTTCATATTTTTTAAATACTTTTTTTTACATTTTTTAACAGTTCCTTTAGGGGACTATAACCTGCGATTGTCTGATCGTGCGATTTACAGCAATACCATAAATTAATCTATTATTATTATTATTATTATTATTGGCCTTCAGCTTGATCTAGACCCTTATGACTTGATGAACGCTCTGCAGGGAGATTAAACTTGCGTGAGCCCAGATAGATCCACCAGGGTCTTCTCCATAATTATCTTGATAGTATCAAGCCATTGGGTTGCTGGTCTTATTCTTCCACTTGTTCCTTCTATTCTTCCAACCATAATGCCCTTCTGTAGTGATTTCTCTCTTCGTATGATGTGTCCAATATATGCAAGTAGTAGCTTGGTGATTCCTTGATTCAAGTGACATGTCTGGCTTGATTTGTTCCAAAATGGATTTCTTTGTTTTTCTTGCCATCCATGGTATTGATAACATTCTTCTAGCACAGGGCTGCGGAACTCCAGGCCTCAAGGGCCACCAACAGTGCAGGTTTTCAGGATTTCATTAGTATTGTTCAGATAATAATACAATCACCTGCACTGGTGATACAGTGCCTACAAGTAGTATTCAACCCCCTGCAGATTTAGGTGGTTTGATAAGATGCAAATAAGTTAGAGCCTTCAAACTGCAAACGAGAGTAGGATTTATTAACAGAAGCATAAATCTTACAAACCAAAAAGTTATGTTGCTCAGTTGAATTTTAATAAATTTTAAACATAAAAGTGTGGGTCAATTATTATTCAACCCCTCAAACCACCAGCATTCTGTTTGGTCCCCCTAAAGTTTTAAGAAGTAGTTCAGGCACAAAGAACAATGAGCTTCACATGTGTGGATTAATTATCTCTTTTGCCAGCCTTTTCTGACTATTTAAGACCCTCCCCAAACTTGTGAACAGCACTCATACATGGTCAACATGGGAAAGAAAAAGGAGCATTCCAAGGCCATCAGAGACAAGATCGTGGAGGGTCACAAGGCTGGCAAGGGGGTACAAAACCCTTTCCAAGGAGTTGGGCCTACCTGTCTCCACTGTTGGGAGCATCATACGGAAGTGGAAGGCTTATAGAACTACTGTTAGCCTTCCACGGCCTGGACAGCCTTTGAAAGTTTCCTCCCGTGCCGAGGCCAGGCTTGTCCGAAGAGTCAAGGCTAACCCAAGGACAACAAGGAAGGAGCTCCGGGAAGATCTCATGGCAGTGGGGACATTGGTTTCAGTCAATACCATAAGTAACATACTCCACCGCAATGGTCTCCATTCCAGACGAGCCTGGAAGGTACCTTTACTTTCAAAGCGTCATGTCAAGGCTCGTCTGCAGTTTGCTCATGATCACTTGGAGGACTCTGAGACAGACTGGTTCAAGGTTCTATGGTCTGATGAGACCAAGATCGAGATCGTTGGTGCCAACCACACACGTGACGTTTGGAGACTGGATGGAACTGCATACGACCCCAAGAATACCATCCCTAAAGCCAAGCATGGTGGTGGCAGCATCATGCTGTGGGGCTGTTTCTCAGCCAAGGGGCCTGGCCATCTGGTCCGCATCCACGGGAAGATGGATAGCACGGCCTACCTGGAGATTTTGGCCAAGAACCTCTGCTCCTCCATCAAGGATCTTAAGATGGGTCGTAATTTCATCTTCCAACAAGACAACGACCCAAAGCACACAGCCAAGAAAACCAAGGTCTGGTTCAAGAGGGAAAAAATCAAGGCGATGGAGTGGCCTAGTCAGTCTCCTGACCTTAACCCAATTGAAAACTTGTAGAAGGAGCTCAAGATTAAAGTCCACATGAGACACCCAAAGAACCTAGATAACTTGGAGAAGATCTGCATGGGGGAGTGGGCCAAGATAACTCCAGAGACCTGTGCCGGCCTGATCAGGTCTTATAAAAGACGATTATTAGCTGTAATTGCAAACAAGGGTTATTCCACAAAATATTAAACCTAGGGGTTGAATAATAATTGACCCACACTTTTATGTTTAAAATTTATTAAAATTCAACTGAGCAACATAACTTTTTGGTTTGTAAGATTTATGCTTCTGTTAATAAATCCTACTCTCGTTTGCAGTTTGAAGGCTCTAACTTATTTGCATCTTATCAAACCACCTAAATCTGCAGGGGGTTGAATACTACTTGTAGGCACTGTAATTCCAACCCGTGCAATACTAAGGAAATCCTGAAAACATGACATGTTGGTGGCCCTTGAGGCTAGGAGTTCCCCACCCCTAATCTAGCACCACATTTGAAGGTATTGATTCTTCTTCTGTTCTTGTTCCTTTATCATCCAAGTTTTGCAGTTATATTTTACTAGCATTGCTGTGTGTAGTGAAGCACCCAGGCAGATCTCGGATTGTAGGTTTAGGATGCTGTCTCTGGTGGCCGTGGTCCGATTCTGTGGCCCTGGTGGTCAACTAAAAATAAAATAATAAAATAGTACAGTCTCGTGACGCCACCTGCAGTTCTGGTGATGCTCACCAGCGCCGCTATCAGACCGCCGGGATTATGGTATTGCAGCTGGATGGTTTGGCTCCCTGCAGGTGGAGCAGATCCCTGGGGCAGCAATTTAATAGTTTCTGCAGAAAGAAATACTGAGGCTTGTTAGCGCTATAAGGCTACTTTACTGGAAACTGGTTACGGTGGTATGCAGGTTTACAGTTAGACTGAGGTCACATTTGGAAGGCACAATCCAGTAACCGCATCCATTACCGGATCCGGTATTACCGTATGCCATCACATTTGGCATCACATTGCAGATCTGGATCCAGTAATGGATCCAGATCTGCAATGAGAAAACATTGTAGCACCAAAAACCGGATCCGGTACTGCAAGGTACATTCATGTACCTTGAGGAACCGGATCCGGTTGCCATAGGCGGCCACTATAAAAAAAAATGGATCCGGTTTTTCAACCGCTCCGAAAAATGCAGCCTGCATGATTTTTACCGCAGGTTGCAAAACCGGATGCGGTAACCGGATTGCATTAAGTGCAATCAGGTTTTTCTATTGCAGCCTATGGCTGCGGAACCGGATCCAGTTTTGAAAACAAAACCGCAAATGTGACCCTAGCCTTAGACAGTCTTTGCAGGGAGCTGGCCGGATAGTCATTGAGGAGAATAACATCTCTTTGAGGCTCCCAGAGAGTACCTTCTGCTTTCTTTCACTGTCCCATTACTTTCCTTGCGCCTCCTTACTTCATTGCACTGCCCTGCACAGCCCACTTGTCTACCAGGCACGTCGGGTGCTATGAGGTACCCTTCTTCTCTTCTAAGGGGCTCAACCCTGTTTAGTGATCCTGATGGGGTTGGACGGGGGAGTCGGGGATATTAGATCAGCCCTCGACCTACCGATGTTGACGGCTCAGGGATAGACTCCTGCACTGCAACTCGGAGCCAGTTCTCCTTTGTGGACTAGGATTCCCCCGTACTGTAGCAGATCCGGCACTGGGTCTCCTCCTTTCGTCTGGGCCGCCGTTTCAGGCGCCCTCCCTGGGGGTCCCCTTTATGGTACCTTTACACGCCGCCACAACAGGATGGATACCAACGGCAACTTCACGTGCACGAGCACGGCCAAACGGTTACAAACGGTAATCGCATCTCCTTTACACGCCGCCACAAGGTGCGCTACGCTACGCTACATCTACAGCTAGCTACATCGCCGGGTGTCGCAAGTAGCCGTCTGTAGCTCAGCGTACCTCATTTACACACCGCAATAACAAGCTAATATGGGCGGACCTGGGGCAGGAGGGACAGCACATAGGCGTGCCACAATTGTGGATTACGAGACGTCCGTACGCTGATAGGACAAAGCAATAATACCATGATTGGCCAGCCAGCGCAGGAGGCTGATTAATACATGACGCTCGAGCAATTGCGTAGTGTGACTGGTCAGCTTCTTAAATATGCCGCCCTGTGCAGCGACAACCAATTGCAACGAAGGAGCTTCCTCCAATGATCGCTGAAGGGGCGTGGTATCCCGGAGCCTTGGTCACGCCTTAGCTACATTGCAGCTACATCGCCGGGTGTCCAGAGTTCCCTTCTGTTCCTTCTTTACACGCCGATACAGCTCGCTACAATCGGCGATGTTGCCATATGTTTATGGGCAGTGCACGGATACAGAGGTATCTGTAGCCGGCTGTGTCGTCCCGTCTTCAGACGCCGCTACTACGGGCGATATTGGCGCGACAAGCTACATTTGTAGCCTGTAGCGGGTTGTATGCATCCTGTTGTGGCGGCGTGTAAAGGTACCATTAGGGCTTCCTCCCTGCTTCATCCCTCAGACTAGACTAGACCTGTCTGTGTGTTTCCCGCTCCTTCTACCCTAACACTCCTCCCACCGGGGCTGGGTCTCCCAGGCAAACAGGTTAACTCTTTAGTCCCCCTATTCTAGGTGCAGGGTTGCTGGGATGAAAGCCTCAGGTTGACGTTACACTCCCCAATGGCAGGAATACCACACACTCAGTTATTGGTGCAGTACTCCTACTGTGGTGCACTGACTAGTAGGGCGCTACAGTAGCAAAAATCACTGTCTCCTTTGAAGCCCAGGAGCCGGGGAGCATGGACAGAAGAGAAATTTGTGGGGACGGAGTGACATGAGTTCCTGTAATCTTGTAAGTCTGAAAGACCTCCTCTCAAAAGGATCGCATGGTAGGGCATTTCCACCAATTACGGTATGTAGCATTGAGCCGTAGTCTGAGCCACAGCGCCAACACCAGTCTGTCACCCCCGGGAACATCTTACTTAATTTCACTGGGTAGTAGTACCATCTCGATAAGATCTTGTAATTTTTTTCTTTTGCATAACCAGCTGTTGTTAGCTTATGTGTAAACACGTACGCTATTCATTTCTCCTCATCAGAGAAAGTAACACCCAAATCCTGCTCCCACAGCCCAATAAACTTAGGATCTGGTTCTCTGAGCAACTTCTGCATGTAATATGGATCTGTATATAAAGGATATTAAGTGAGCTGGCTTTGAACACTGTGTCAAAGTGTTCTCAAAGGAAGTAAACCCTAATAAAGCACTTGGTCCACCTCTCCGTAAGCGTAGTTTTACAAAGGAGGACAATTGTCTGTATTCCATCCAGGAGAGTCTTTTAGGGGGGTCTAAACTCTGCAACTTTTCAAAGGACATCAACACCCCATTTTTTAGGGCGTGAGCAATTCTGGGATCCTCCTGCATATGCCATCCAAGAAATCTGTTCCCCAAAATTCCTAATCGGAACTCCGGATTACCAAACAGGGGAGATAAAGGGTTGGCGGGGCTCATTAAGAAACATTTATGTTTAAGCCGATCCCAAGTTCTCAGTGTCGCTTCCACAAACAAACCTATGGGTTTCCCAGGAAGCTTACCCCTGGTCTCCAGCCACGGTAAATGTTTCATGAATCCCACCTGTTACAACTTGACCCATTTCTTAGAAGGGGCATGAAAATGCCAGTCAAACAGGGTCAGCAAAACCACAGCCTGATGATATTTTTGTAAGTCAGGAAGACCCACTTCCCTCAAAGAAGCTGCGTGTGTGAGGGTCTGGAATTTGATCCGTGGCCTCCAATTTCTTCATATAAATCTAAGCAAGGCCGATCTGAGAACACAGAACAAGCCCAGTGGTGGGACCGCCTGAAATATATATAAAAATCTACGCAGAATGTCCATTTTGAACACATTCATGCGTCCAAACCACTAAATGGGCTACCTCTCATATGTTGACAGGTTTGAAAGGGTCTGCCTAAGGAGCGGTTGATAGTTTAAGGAATAGAGGAGATCCACATGCCTTGTAATATGAACACCCAAGTATTTGAGTGACGTGGGCTGCCATCTAAATGGGAAGTTAGTCTTGGCCATGTTCACCTCGGACGCAGGGAGAGTTATATTTAGGACCTCTGTCTTACTATAATTAACTTTGAAATTGCTTAATTCCCAAAAACCTTTTAAATTCTGTCATCAGTGAGGGGAGAGAGGTATGTAGCTGAGACAAGTACAGCAAAAGGTCATCGGCGTATAGAGACGTCTTATGAGTCTGGTTGCCCAAATGTAGACCAAGCACACTGGGATTCAGTCTAATCGCGATGGCTAAATGTTCTATTACAATCACATAAAGCAATGGCGAAAGGGGGCATCTTTAACGCAACCCATTTCAAATCATTATAGGTGACAAAAGGGTTCCGTTTGCTTTGATTCTTGCCATTGGATGTGTATACAAAGCAAGTATTTTGTCCAAAAAGCTCCTCCCCAACCCTATCTGTTTTAATGCATGTTTCATAAAATCCCAGTGCACGCGGTCAAAGGCTTTCTCCGTGTCCACTGATAGAAGACCCAGAGAGTCCCCTGTAGCCACTGCCCTCGCCACTAAATAATCATTTTGCTGATGTTGTCCCCGGCTTCTCTCCCCTGAACAAATCCCACCTGGTCAAGATCTACTAACAACAGGAGCAAGAGGGCCAGTCTGTTTGCTAATAATTTAGAGAACAATTTGATATCCGGATTCAACAAAGAAATGGCGCGATAGTTTGAGATTAAAGAGGACAAGTCACCCTCCCTGCTGCATTGCAAACTAAATATAATAAGGATATGCTGACACCTTCATCCGATGTAAAGTTTTACTTTATTATGTAACTCACAACATTAAAATAAAAGCATCTTGGTGGCTGAGCATACCCCGTCAGACGCGTTTCGATAAAAATCTTTATCAATGACAAAAGTCATTGATAAAGATTTTTATCGAAATGTTGTGAGTTACATAATAAAGTAAAACTTTACATCGGATGAAGGTGCCAGCATATCCTTATTATATTCCTTGACTTGGGCGGTGGCTGGCCGTCAGCTGAAGCACCTGACTGGATCTTCTGAGAAGGAGGGGTGAGCTCATTCCTATTCCCTGTTCCCTGTGTGTTTGATTGCAAACTGAATGCAGCGTGCCTGCTGCATTCAGGGATAGGCTCCCCCATGTTTCTAGACCCCCTGTAAGCTTTAAAAAAGACATTAGAAAACTTACAGTTAAGTAGTCTAATGGGTGGGATCTTATTAAGAGGTCTTCACAGCTGGAACAGTCCTCCAGCCTCCTCCTTGTGTATTCTGCCCCCTTCTATGTCTCTGCGCCGCCTCCTGTTCTGCTGGCTCTGCCCTCCTCCTCTCCTGCTCTCTGAATAAGGCATAAACAAGGCGGGAATCTGACGCTGACGTCAGACCAAATGCTTTGCAACCGCTCTGACCAAGCTCTGTGCAGCAGGTTGAGTATACAGCACTATTTATATTAAATATATATTAAATATTTATATTAAATATAAATATTTTATTTATTTATAGAGCACTATTGATTCCATGGTGCTGTACATGAGAAAAGGATACATACAAACAAGTTAAAAATACAACGAACAAGCTAACAGTGACAGACTAATACAGAGAGGAGAGAGGACCCTTGTGGGCTTACATTCTACAGGGCAATGGGGAGGGAGACAGTAGGTTGGGTCTGCTCTGGTGGTGGTGGAGCACCGGGTCCAATGGTGGTGGAGCGCCAGGTCCAGTGGTTGTGAGGTGACACCGTGGTAATTGCAGGCTGTGGGCTGTTGGGGTGCAGAATTCCAGAGAATGGGGAATGCTCGGGCAAAGTCTTGCAGGTGGTTAGATGAGGAATGTACAAGTATGGAGGAATGAAGTGGGTCATAGGAGGATCGAAGATTACGAGTTGGATGATATTGGGAGATTAGATCATATTTTATTATTGCAGATAGGGCTGGGCGATTTTGGGAAAAATCAAAATCTCGATTTTATTTAACCCTATGGACGATTTTCGATTTAAATCTCGATTTTTTTTTTTATATATACAGTATATATCATACACACTGTAAATATGTATACAGCATACACAGTATATATGTATATACCATACACACACCCCATACACACCGTATACACACCCCCCATACACACACACACACACACACACACCCCATACACACACACACACACCCCCCCACACACCCCCCCCACACACACACCCCACACACACACCCCACACACACACCCCACACACACACCCCACACACACACACCATGTATACACCACACACACACACACACCATGTATACACCACACACACACACACACACACACCATGTATACACCACACACACACACACCATGTATACACCCACACACACACACACCATACACACACCATACACACACACACCATACACACACCATACACACACACACAGTATATACACCATACACACACACACAGTATATACACCATACACACACACACAGTATATACACCATACACACACACACAGTATATACACCATACACACACACACAGTATATACACCATACACACACACACAGTATATACACCATACACACACACACAGTATATACACCATACACACACACACAGTATATACACCATACACACACACACAGTATATACACCATACACACACACACAGTATATACACCATACACACACACACAGTATATACACCATACACACACACACAGTATATACACCATACACACACACACAGTATATACACCATACACACACACACAGTATATACACCATACACACACACACAGTATATACACCATACACACACACACAGTATATACACCATACACACACACACAGTATATACACCATACACACACACACAGTATATACACCATACACACACACACAGTATATACACCATACACACACACACAGTATATACACCATACACACACACACACAGTATACACCATACACACAGTGCACTGGACACTCACAGAACTCGGCGATGTATACTCACAGGACACGGCGTAGTTCTCCTCGCACCAGTCGGCGGCCCCCAGTGTCCGGGCCTGTCAAGCGCCGGACGGGGAGGAGGCGGAGGTCGGCGGCCCCCAGTGTCCGGGCCTGCCCAGCACCGGCATGGGAGGAGGCGGAGGTCGGCGGCCCCCAGTGTCTGGGCCTGTCAAGCGCCGGACGGGGAGGAGGCGGAGGTCGGCGGCCCCCAGTGTCCGGGCCTGCCCAGCACCGGCATGGGAGGAGGCGGAGGTCGGCGGCCCCCAGTGTCCGGGCCTGTCAAGCGCCGGACGGGGAGGAGGCGGAGGTCGGCGGCCCCCAGTGTCCGGGCCTGCCCAGCACCGGCATGGGAGGAGGCGGAGGTCGGCGGCCCCCAGTGTCCGGGCCTGTCAAGCGCCGGACGGGGAGGAGGCGGAGGTCGGCGGCCCCCAGTGTCCGGGCCTGTCCAGCACCGGCCGGGGAGGAGGCGGAGCGCACCGCAGTGTGCACCGGCCCACCGGAAGTACCTGGTGACGCCGGACCGGAAATGCCATTTTAAATCGAATTTCACGATTGTTACTAAAACAACAATCGTGGCCAAAGCAGGGGGCGAATTAATCGAATTAATTCGATTAATCGCCCAGCCCTAATTGCAGATATCTTGTGATTGTATTAGTCATGCCCTCGATCATGGGGCTGGTCTCTGCTAAGCAGGGAGATCAGCACTCACCACCCAGTTTCACCAGTTCTGCTCACCCTAGTCATGGTTCCATGCGACCATCTGTCTCTTTCTCTGCTAAGAACCTGTGTTCTCTTGACAGGTCTTCTGGGAATGTTTTTAGGATGCGCGCCCAGTCTCTGATTGAGTGCTGCTGCTCTGAACATAAAATGCACCCTCCTACTATGGGAGGTGCCTGGACAATGTGTTAATTCTCTTGGAAATTGCCTGTCCAGGTCACGCGCTGTTTTGCTCTGTGAAAGGAAGACTGTTGCTTTACATGTTACTAATTCCTCTGTCTTCACAGTACCCCCTGCTGGCAGTTCCTTGTCCTGGAACCCTCTGGACACTCCGGACCTCACCCCAAGCTGGCCTGGCCTTTCCTCGCGGAACCCTCCAGATACCTCTACCGGCTGGACCAGCCTATCTGAGACTATACGAAGCTCTCAACAGACAGAGCTAGCATTCAACATTCTCTTCGCCTCCACGTTATGGTCTGTAATGGTCACCCTCTGGTCCAGGATTTGCAGCATTTAGGTCTCCTGGTGCTGTAAAGGGTTTATCCCTGTACAGGGATTACCTCTGCCTGTGCTTCACTACGTAGTCAAGTGTTGCGATCCAGAGGGTCTTCCCCGCAGGCACCTTTCCCCTTTTTGTTAAACTATCCTCAATAAAGATCCTTGATTTTATCAAAGTCATTCTCCTGTCTCTTGAGTATCAGGTATACAGCTACCACTGCACCACCAGTGGTCCGGTGAGTCCACTTCACGTCATCACGCCCTGTGGGCGTAACAGTATTATTTTATACTCAGGACGCTTATGAAATATTTTGTGAGAACAGTTTAAGGTTGTATGGATTTATTATGTTGTTCACTACCAATTAATATTACATGCAAGAGCCTGCCAAGGATCCAGAACCTAGGTTTAAACATGTTGTTAATTTTCTCTTAACTTTTAGAACTTTAACTTTTTGGTGAAATTCAATATTCTTGCAATTTGCAAGTGTAAGTCTCATTCCTGTGGTCATTCCAGGCCCATCCAGCAAGGGACCATTCTACGTTTTGGCCAAGGTGATTTCCTGTATTAATAGTAACATAGTATTTAAGGTTGAAGGAAGACTAAGTCCATCTAGTTCAACCCATAGCCTAACATGTTGATCCAGAGGAAGGCAAAAAAAAACCCATGTGGCAACACTAAGGTCCACATTGGGGAAAAAAATCCTTCCTGACTCCAGATATGGCAATCAGACTAATTCCCTGGATCAACGCCCTATCAAAGATTCTAGTATATATAACTGGTAATATTATAGTTTTCAAGAAAGGCATCCAGGCCCTTCTTAAATGTTAGTAGTGACTCACTCATTACAACATCATGTGGCAGAGAGTTCCATAGTCTCACTGCTCTTACAGTAAAGAATCCACATCTGTGATTATGATTAAACCTTCTTTCCTCCAGACGTAGAGGATCCCCCTTGTCCCTGTCTCAGGCCTAAGAGTAAAAGATTATTAAAAAGGTCTCTGTACTGTCCCATTATATGTTCATACATTATTATAAGATTACCCCTAAGCCTTCGTTTTTCCTGTCTTTTAACCTGTCTTGATATTGCAGACCACTCAGTCCTTTAATATCCTTGGTATCTACTCTACTTTTTACTGATTTGGAATGTTCAGACTGTCAGACCGAGCAACAAGAACCCAGTGCTATGGAATTAATAGTGCTATATAAATGAATAAATATTATTAACACGCGATCGTTGGTGATATGACAACATTATAAGGAAAAGGAGATAGATGTTTCGGGTTGACCACATTGCTATTGGAAAAAGTAGGCATTCCACACTGTGGTAGCATCCATAACACTAAAACAGGGACCAATGTCTTAGTTTCTTAGTTATGATTGCAAAATCCAATCACACGGCATCCAAATCTAATCCATTACCAACTATAATTAATTATTTCAATACAAAGTCTACAAAAAGGAATATATAGAAGAAATTAAGGAGATATAGCAATACCATTCAGCTAAGTACAATTTACTTTCTTATTTTTCAAGTGGCTCAGCAGTGCCTTTCACACTCTGATGCAGAAATTACTAGATAAGCCCTATAAATAAAATAAAACATTCTAAATTGAATAAGGACTTTATTTGTCCTTTGGTGCCATGCAAACAAAATGACAGGCCATCTATGGGAGTTAATTCATAGAGTCTTAATGTGACAGGCACTTTTGGGTCATCTCTGGATAAAGAAAGGATCATGATTGAATTGGCGAATACCCAAATAAACCATGTGACAGTGGTGCACAGACCAACGAGTGTCCGGTGCACAATACAACACACACGGGAACACCGGGGGATACAATAACAACAGTTGGCCCTGACTGTAGGGAACGGTGGGAGAGACACCTCCTGAACTCACCCGAGGATGTACTCTGATATGCCTGGTGTCTCTACATGGGTTCTTTCAGACCGTCCCTGAGCAGAATACCTAGTCTCTCATTGGCCCTGATCACACCTCACTAGAGAGATGGCCAGCGAGAACACTAGTCTCACTGCTGAACTAATAATACAGGAACAGAAGGAAAGACAGACAGGGGAAAACTCCAAAGGATAAAGCAACTTCACAGCTGCTGCCAAACTCTTAGGCAGAAGACGGCTTAGCACCAGTAGTAGCTGCTTCCACCAAGGCGGCTTGAGCAGAATAAAATTTTATCACCAGCAATGGCTGATGCATCATGTGACTATTTGAAGGAGATAGCAGCAGGGCCGTATTTCCCATTAGGCACCCGTAGGCACGTGCCTAGGGCGCCAGGTGTCAAGGGGCGGCACCAGGGGCAAGTAAAAAAAATGCGTTTTTTTTTTTTTTTTAAATCCCCCTCCCTCCTCCAAACTCTTTATTAAATCCGGAGTGTTTTTGGAGGAGGGAGGGGGCCCGGGTGCGCAGCATTCACTTGCAATTGTGCCTTTAAGGCACAATTGCAAATTAACGCCGTGCCCCTGCACTTCCGGGGTCAGTGGAGTCCATTAGACTCCCCGCCCCGACATCCGGCCGCGCGCTGCTGCAGCTTCACAGTGCAGTGC
Organism: Allobates femoralis; assembly: GCA_033576535.1. Lineage (NCBI taxonomy): Eukaryota > Metazoa > Chordata > Amphibia > Anura > Aromobatidae > Allobates > Allobates femoralis. The sequence continues at coordinate 185,338,543 of JARQOC010000001.1, forward strand.
ACAGCAGCGGGTGATAAATCATCACCACACTGCCGGGCAGCAGCGTCTGCAAAGTGCGGCAGAGGAGAAGACTTCGTCACTGGATCTGCTGGGAGCGGGTAGCAGGTAAGGCGCTTTAGAGCCGAAGATAGCTCTGAAGAAGAGGAGGGGGACGGGAGGCCAAGGGGGAGAGCAGCATGGAGAAGAGGGGGCTACCGTAGGAAACAAGCTGAATATGACTTGGGGGAGGGGGGAACGAGCAGAGTATGACATGGGGAATGTGGGGGAACGAGCAGAGTATGACATGGGGGAGATGGGGAACGAGCAGACTGTGACATGGGGGAGGTGTGGGAACGAGCAGACTGTGACATGGGGAGGGGGGGAATGAGCAGACTGTGACATGGGGAGGGGGGGGAACGAGCAGACTGTGACATGGGGGAGGGGGGGACAAGCAGACTGACATGGGGGAGGTGGGGGAACGAGCAGGCTGTGACATGGGGGAGGTGGGGGAACGAGCAGGCTGTGACATGGGGGAGGTGGGGGAACGAGCAGACTGTGACATGGGGGAGGTGGGGGAACGAGCAGACTGTGACATGGGGGAGGTGGGGGAACGAGCAGGCTGTGACATGGGGGAGGTAGGGGAACGAGCAGACTGTGACATGGGGGAGGTGGGGGAACGAGCAGGCTGTGACATGGGGGAGGTGGGGGAATGAGCAGACTGACATGGGGGAGGTGGGGGAACGAGCAGACTGACATGGGGGAGGTGGGGGAACGAGCGGACTGATATGGGGGAGGTGGGAGAACGAGCAGACTGTGACATGGGGGAGGTGGGGGAACGAGCAGACTGACATGGGGGAGGTGGGGGAACGAGCAGACTGACATGGGGGAGGTGGGGAACGAGCAGACTGATATGGGAGAGGTGGGGGAACGAGCAGACTGTGACATGGGGTAGGGGGGGAACGAGCAGACTGACATGGGAGAGGGGAGGGAACGAGCAGACTGACATGGGGGAGGTGGGGGAACGAGCAGACTGACATGGGGGAGGTGGGGGAACGAGCAGACTGATATGGGGGAGGTGGGGGAACGAGCAGACTGATATGGGAGAGGTGGGGGAACGAGCAGACTGTGACATGGGGGAGGTGGGGGAACGAGCAGACTGTGACATGGAGGAGGGGGGGAACGAGAAGACTGACATGGGGGAGGTGGGGGAACGAGCAGACTGTGAGATGGGGGAGGGGGTGAACGAGCAGACTGTGACATGGGGGAGGGGGGGGGAACAAGCAGGCTAGATCATATGGGTAAGGGGCAAACGAACAGATTGGGACATATGGGGGAGGAGCGGAACCAGCAGCCTGGGTTATATGGAGGTGGTTGCCAGAGTGCCGGATGCCTGGTGCCATGATGCCTGGTGCTGCCAGGCAACTGGTTCTGCCGGTCGCCTGGTGCCGGAGACCGTGAGCCGCAGACGAAGAAGCTGCCGGGTGCCGGAGACCAGGAGCCGCAGAGGAAGAAGGTGCCTGGTGCTGCCGAGTGCCTGGTGCTGGAGACCGGGAGCCGCAGAGGAAGAAGGTGCCTGGTGCTGCCGGATGCCTGGTGTCGGGCACCTGGTGCTGGAGACCAGGAGCTGCAGAGGAAGAAGCTACCGGGTGCCGGGTACCTGGTGTCTGAGACCAGGAGCGACGGAGGAAGAAGCTGCCGGGTGCAGGAGAACGGGAGCCGCAGAGGAAGAAGCTGCCAGGATCTGCGATCAGGAGTGTGGAGTCAGGTAAGGCTCTGTTACAGCCGAAGATAGCAGCCCTGGAGGGACAGAATAGGATGGATAGATGGATGAATGGATGGGGCGGCCTGGAAGAGGGGGCAGAATGTTATGAATGGATGGATGATGCGGCCTGGAAGAGGGGGCAGAATGGGATGGATGGATGGGGCGGCCTGGAAGAGGGGGCAGAATGGGATGGATGGATGGGGCGGCCTGGAAGAGGGAGCAGAATTGGATGGATGGGGTGGCCTGGAAAAGGGGGCAGAATGGGATGGATGGGGCAGCCTGGAAAAGAGGGCAGAACGGGTTGGATGGATGGGGCGGCCTGGAAGAGGGGGAAGAACGGGATGGATGGGTGGGGGGGGGCGGCATGGAAAGGGGACAGAAAATGGATGGATGGGGGAGAAGGTACATGCATGGATGGTCTGATGGGGAGAAGGTACATGGATGGTTTGGTGGATGGGGGGATAGAGGGAGAAGGTACATGGATGGACGGGGAGGAGAATCTACATGGAACGTGGGGGGGAGAAGCTACATAGAACATGGGGGAGAAGCTGCAAGGATGGGGGAGAAGCTATATGGATCATGGGGGAAAGCTGCATGCATGAGGGATGGGGAGAGGCTGTGTGGAACATGGGAGGGAGAGGCTGCGTGGAACATGGGAGGGGAGAGGCTGCGTGGAACATGGGAGAGGAGAGGCTGCGTGGAACATGAGAGGGGGATGGGGGAGGATGAGCTGCATGAGATGTATGGGGGGAGGATAAGCAACATGGGATTCGGGGGAATGGGTGTGAGGATGAGCTGCATGGAACATATGGATGGAGGATGAGCTGCATGAAACATGGGGGGGTGAACAGTATGGGACATGTGGGAGGAGGATGAGCAGTATGAGACATGTGGAAGGAGGATGAGCAGTATGGGACATTTAATCTGCATACACATTTATATAGGGAAAATAATGTTCTAGTGATGTATTGATGGTGGTTCTAATTATGTATTATTGTATTGCTGGTGGTTCTGGTGATTTACTGACAGGGGTTATAGTGATGATGTATTATTGTATTGATGGAGGTTGTGGTGATGTATTGACTTGTTTTGGTGATGTATGACTGTATTGACAGTGGTTCTGGTGATATACTAATAGGGGTTCTAGTGATGTGTTATTGTATTGCTGGTGATTCTGGTGATGTAGTCATGTGGATGTTGTAATCTTTAAGTTAACAGACTTGATCCTAAAACATTATAGGGTAAGGGAGCTGGACTAAAAATACAGCTGAACGTCAGCCAAACAATTGACTAAAGCCCCCAAGCACTATAGATAGGTGTCCAATCACTCGTCTGGCAGCGAGCTTTGCCAACTTTAGTCTCGTGTATGGAGGTCTAACTACTATCTGAAGGCTACAGACACTGACATCTGTGAACCTCCTGAGTGCTGGAATTCAGATGAATTCAAATGAACAGCAATCTGTCCTTACACTGCCGTGCAGGAGTTCATTCATTTTAGCATTTACTTGTTGCTTTTTCAGGTGGATATTGAGTGGATCTGCCTGAAAAATAAAATGCTGTGTCCACATACACTTAGTCTGACTGATCAGTGGGGGTGGGGGGGGCGCGTCCTCTGAGAGTGCCTAGGGCGGCAGGAACTCTAAATACGGCCCTGGATAGCAGTAGTAACAGAGTAGCTGCACTTGAACAAAACTACCAAGGAGCTGCTAGAAGCAAAACTGACAGTAACACATAGTGAGCCAAAAGAAATGAACTACATTTAATATCCAGAATCTCCCAAGGTAAAAAGACTCTGAGCCCAGACTTGTCACTAATCTCCAAGACATGGGAGATTGGCGTGACAGAAAGAAGCATTACTTGATGCTTCTAGGTTCTGCTAATGGAATTTCCCAGTTTCACACTTTAATGTGTATTTTGGTGATTAAAAAAAAATCTATTTAAATCAACCGCATTGTCATGGTGGGTTTACACGCCGCGATATCGGCGTCCAACTCCGACCCAACTCCGACAAAAAGTCACGTGGGTCGCGAGTTGGAGCCGATATCGGGTGCGCGTTGTATGGTTTGAGCGTACAACGCGATCCTGGAACGATGCCAAAAGGATATCGGAGTTGAATAGCAGAGCTATTCAACTTCCCGATATCGCAAGGCCGTTGTAGCAGGATCGCTGCGTGTGACAGCCCAACTCCGATGCGTACTCGCACCTCACCCATTAACTCCCATGTTAAATGGTCGTTACTGGGTTGGTGGGCGTACACATCGGAGGGACGTTGTTTCCCGATATCGCAGCGTGTAAACCGGCGATGCGATATCGGGAAAAGTGCTCCCAAAATGCGCGCTCCCGTGGCGTTGTATGCGATATCGGGACGATATCGCAACGTGTAACCCCACCATCAGACTCAGAAGTAAGTGGTTCAGGTGTGTCTAACCTGGGAACCGCAGTGTGAAAGCTCATGATTATTGAGGAAACTGAAAGAGTAATTGTGTACTATTCCTGTACAGAGAGGCCTTCTGGATTGTCCACTGGTGATAATCTTAAAGTACCGTCACACACGGCAATATTGCTAGGCAATTTCACTGGCAACTTACTGGTTGCAGTTAAATCATGGACACATTGTTCTATCTTGTTGCTGTGTACAAATGGAACAATGTGTCCATGATTTCACTGCAACCATCAAATTGCCAGTGAAATTGCCTAGCAATATTGCTGCGGTACCTTTAGGGTTACCAAATCGGCGAGGTTGCTTAAAGGGAAATCCAGTGAGGGAAAACATTTTAGTACAATTCTTGCCCTCCTACATGATGAAGTGAGGTGGTCGACAGGGTAGGGGTACTCGGATACCAGATTGGGATGGTACTTCGATGGAGGAATCACGGCTGGTCGGTTCCCAGTTCTGTGCCCTGGACCCTCAGTGATGGTGATGGTGGGGGATGATGATGATGGATGGGGAATGGTAACGTGATGCCACCTGTGGATCCTGGTAATGGTGATACCAGCGCTGCAGGTCGGCCGCGGAGGTGATGTGATGCAGCTTGGGTGTTACAGCTCCCCACAGGTGCAGTTTTACCTCAGGGCAGCAAGGGTGGATGAGGGGAGTCGTAGTAGCATCTCTGCGGTGAACGCTGTGGGCAGCGGAGGTGAAACAGGCACACACACACAATAGTCTTTGTTTCTGTACCTTTTACTGATGTCCGGTAACAGGTACAGTCCAGGAGGGTAACCAGGTTCTCGGTGCAATTCAGGATTTTCACCTTTGAGAGTTGTGAGGCCTCCTCTATCTCTGTGTGCGGTAGTTTGGGGTAAGCTCTGCCTATAACTGAACTTGCCGCTGTTTCTCCCTCTCAGGGTTTTACTCTGTTACCGACAATGAGGACCTCCTGAGGGAATCCCTACTCTCCTCTGGACCCCTGGTCCTGTACTTGGTCAGGTTTCAGTGTCTCTAGTATATCTGCTCCTCATGGGGATTAAATACTCCTGGTCCTTCAGAGATTTTCCTGCTACAATGGATGTATAGAAGTGTCGTTCTCCGGTGTTCGGGTGGGTTAAAGGGTAACCAAATCTGTTCCCTTCTTCTTATCTCCTACTCCTGCACTGGCCTCCATCCCGCTCTCTAGGGTGCTGCACAGCTGGTCAACTTGGTTCTGGGCCTGGTGTGGCTCCAGCAACCGGCTCTCTCCAGTACCTCGCTTGGGCTGTTTCGCTAGACTTAACTGCTCTCTTCAATGCTCAGAGCAGACTGACTCCTCCCCTCAGGCCTGGATCCTTATAAGGGAACTTGCTTAAGGCAGCAAGTAGAGCTCCCCCTCCAGGTCTGGGGTGGAACATGTTGTGTGCTGTGTGTACCAAAGTGTAAATCCTTCCTTGCACCGGATGGGTCCTGTGGCAATCCCCAGCAGGGGTGCCACAGAAGCAGAGCCGTACACTGCAGTTCTAGGATCTATAGATCTCTTATAATTCAATAAAATCATACCTGCTCCTCTGGTCTGGCCCCCACCTCAGGGAACCCAGAATCTACAGCCTGAGAGCTTCATGTAGGAGCAAAAAGCAGGAGGTGGTTGGGGGCGTGGATGCTGGGAGCTGCAGGATCAGCATACATTCACGCCCCCTCACAATTCTGTTTAGTGAGGGGGCGTGCAGAGATTTAGGTTCCCTGAGGTGGGGGCCAGAACAGAGGAGCAGGTATGATTTTAATCGATTTATAAGCCATCTATAGATCCTAGAACTGCAGTGTATGGCTCTGCTTCATCATATAGCAGGGCAGAAACTGTGCTAAAAAGTTTTTCTCACTGGAGTTCCCCTTTAATTTATAATACCTTTACCCACAAGAACACTTACCGATAGATCAGCTGCACACCACGCTATATCCTTAAAGGAAATGCCAGAATGGCTGTGTGAATTTATTGCATCATATAATAAGAATCAAGGAAATATTTATAAAGCTACTGAAAGCTGGCCCTGGTCTAAAGAATAAATGTGAAAGCATTAGTTGATGTCATAGCCATGAAATCATAAGCCCAGTAACTGTTTACAGAGTTCTTTCACTATACTGGGTCCTAATCTTACCCTCATGTCTGCAACCTGGAAGTGTGAATGGGTAAATGCCCTGTGCAGTTAAAATCATGGTCTTAAAGGGAATGGCCTTTAAAGGGAGTGTATGTCTCACATTAGTCACTGGGCGGGGTGCTACTCCAAATATAAATAACTATATAAATCAATATGGGCGCACACCTCTTATGGTGGGTGCAAGCTTCAAAATTTACATATAAACACTTACAGATAGATCAGCTGCACACCACGCTATATCCTTAAAGGAAATGCCAGAATGGCATGGTGTGGCGTGGTGTGCAGCTGATCTATCGGTAAGTGTTTATATGTAAATTTTGAAGCTTGCACCCACCATAAGAGGTGTGCGCCCATATTGATTTATATAGTTACTAGCTGGGTGCCCGATGCACATGCATCGGGATTCTAGAAGAGCGAGTCTCTGACTCGCAATGGCCGCTTCGCGGCCAATGCTTCGGGCGTATCCACATGACGACACTGACTCGCAGTGCGAGCGGACTCAGAAGCGGCAAAAAACCCATTCGCAATTATATAATAGATTTACCCACAAGAAGAGACTGGTTTGTTATTAACTAATGTTTTTGTTTCATTTACTTAACTGCAAAGTTTTTGAAGGTAAATAAACTTTATAATTTGATTTGTAAATCCTGCAAGTGACTATCAGGGATTGAACCCCTACAATGCGCGTCAATTGCACTTACACTACCCAAAACCTGCCACCAGAGGTCACTGTTGCAGTTTCTTTTTATGGGAAAGGTTCACATAATTTTCTTATCCGGATAATAAAGATGAATTCATTTTCAATCCTACATTATATTTATAACCAAAGCTATGCCTTAATAAACGGTAGGCTTCCTATATAGTTTACTGTATATTTCAGGGGCAGACACAGACAATGGAGGGCCACCGTGCAACTCCAGTATTTGGGTCTAATAATGTGTGATACCAAAGCTGCTTGCTGCTTTAGAGGGGAATGTGGGCCTCCTTATCTCTTGGGCCCCTATGCCTGCCCCTGATATACATTAGTAATAATAGATATATTAATATTTGGTTACAAAATAAGAGGCAAATTACATTTACTTTATTATTATATTATTATTATTATTACTTTTTAGTGTTTGCTCAACTTTAACTCATTTTGTAAACAAATCTAAAATCCAACATAACACTTATTGACTTGGCTGCAGTACTGCTTGAAGCAAAAGATTGCTGTATGTTCTGATTCTTTACAGCATAATATAGACAATAGGGATCAACTGCAACAATAAAGTCACAAAAAAGTTGGAATCAGTTGGATTTTTTGTGACTTGACTGTTGTAGCTGTGGTACCATGTTGTTTGCGACCCATTCACTTGCACTAAGAAGCAGCAAAAAGCAATCTTTGGCCACATGTCGGGCCCACTGGGACTGGGGTACTCGGTACCAGACCGGGTCTTTACTGGGGAAGTCACGGGTGGTACTGGTCCGGTCCGTGTCCCGGGCTCGCCAATAAAAGGGGATATTTACAGGGGTTGTCAGTCGTGACGCCACCCACTTGATGCGAACAGTGATGGGGCCGCCGCTGCTGCAGAACCTCCGATGTAATGGCAGCTTAGGTGGGATAGTTCCAGTGGGTAGAACTGTGTTCCCCGGGGCAGTAAGGGTTAAGTCTATTGTGGAGTGTGTAGCACACTTACTTTGCAGATGTTGCAGGGATCTCTCCTCAGTGCTGGTGCTGACAGGCTGTATCCTGTATGGAGAGAATCACTTTCATGCAGAAACACAAGGGAAGCAATTCCAGGGTTTTCCGTGTTTACTCTCAGTTCTTCCAGTCACTTTACAGCTCAGTTACAGTTCTTACAAAGTTCAAGTACAGTTCTTAATACACGGGCACATTCTCCCTATCCGGGTTCCCTTTGCTCCCTGCAGCCAGGCTCCTCTCTCTCTGTGACCCTTCACACAGTCTTTAGTGTCCTTTCCGGGCTATTACGTTCTCTCTTTACTTCATGTTGTGCGACACTGGACAGTATGGCGGTGACTCGGGCCCATGTGGGTCCTTCAGTTTGTCACTGAGCTGCCTGTCCTTTAGGGTAGGGATCCCAATCTGGAACTAAGACCCCTCGTCGTGTTGTGTGGGGATGCCGGGTAAACTACGGTCCCCTCTAGAGCCGACACTCTACTCAGCCCAGCCTCCAGCAGTCCTCAAGTCTGAGGCTCTACCAGGCTCCTTTCCTTCTGCGTCTCTCGGTATAATAGGAGGGCTACTCCGCCTGCAGTCAGTAGCTTCAGCTGTAGTTCTAGGGCCCGGGTATCACCGTCCTTCTCTGTTCTCTCACACTCCTGGGGATCCGGCTCCGGATAGGCTTTCTCTCTCCTCCGGATCGCACTGGCTCGGTACAGATTCTGCGCTCCTTATGCCCTCACTCTTCCAGGATGTGTGGCTTTCTCCTGCTCAGCTTAGCTCAACCTTCCTCTGTTCTCTGGCCTGTGCTCCTCAGCTTCTGGTCTTTGCAGCTCGGCACCCTGGGCCTACTGAACTCCTTCCTCCTCCCCCTTCACTATATACTGTCAAGTCACTTGACTATGGGTGTGCCCAACCCACTCCTCCAAATCCACCACCCCTCAATCTCATAGAGTCTCTAATCTCAGGGCTGGATGCTACCTTCTGTACGTGGGTTATGTGGGCTGTGAGGGTGTTGGTGTGCAACAAGTGTCCTACCTGCCTGGCTGCAGTTCCCTTTTGTGGCCTCCTGGACGCAGGGGCGCCACACACATATCCTGTGTAATGGCCAAAATCGCTGTGTAGGTCCCGCCTGAAAGCTGTTCAGTGTAATCCATAGATGGATCACCCATAAATGATAAAATAATCAATGTGCCATATTTTTCGCTTTATAAGACGCACCAGATTATAAGACGTACCCCCAAATTTGGTGAAGGAAAAGAGCAAAAAAAAATTTGAATGTTAAATGGGGTCTGTCTTATAATGCCAGTGTAAGTTTGACAATCAGTATATATGTCCCATATCCTGGTACATAGCCCCCTTGTCCTGGTACATAGCCTCCCCATGCTGGATATAGCCTCTTATCCTGGATATGGTTGCCACATCATGGATATGGTCCCCTCATCCTGGTACATAGCCCTCTTGTCCTGGATATAACCCCCTCATCCTGGATATGCCACCTTGTCCTGGTACATAGCCCCCTTGTCCTGGATATGCCCCCCCATTCTGGATGTGGTCCCCCAATCCTGGATATGGCCCCCTTGTCCTGATACATTGCCCCTTAGCCCCCTTGTCCTGGAAATGGCTCCCTCCTGCTGCCACAGACACAGAAAAAATAAACAGTGTAACTCACCCTCCATCGCTCCCTGCTCCCAGTTCAGCATTGTCTTCCTGTGTCTGGGCATCAGATCATGTGACCGGGGCACACACCAATGACATAACTGTGCTGTGATGGTCATGTGATCGGGCACAGACAGGAAGACATTACTGAGCTGGGAACAGGGAATGACAGAGGGTGAGTTACATCGTTTATTTTTTTTGTGCGTGTGCGGCAGCAGGGGGGATATACTGTACTGGGGGGGGGCCATATTTAGGATGTGGGGATGAGTACAGGCTCATGTAATATGCGCACCTTCCCCTGCCCATCTCTCAGCGCCAGCAATGCAAACTACATGAGCCTAATGAGTGGGGGCATGTGACCACCTGCTGACTCTGCAGCCCGCGCCAGCCTCCTCCAGCCCCCGGACACCACTTCAGATCCCCCCCCCCTCCCCTACAGTACAGCATATATTCAGATTATAATTAGGAGACAGCAATTTAACGGTCTGTGGAGCGCTAGGATCAGGAAGAGTAAGGGAGATGGAAATATTTGTAAAAAGATTTTATTAACCTCTTACAAGCCACAGCGCGTTTCCGCAACACAGCGCTGCCTTCATCAGGTGATGCAAGACTTGCGCTGTGGCTTGTAAGAGGTTAATAAAACCTTTTTACAAATATTTCCATCTCCCTGACTCTTCCTGATCCTAGTGCTCCACAGACAGTTAAATTGCTGTCTCCATTATCCATACCTTTGGGTATTACCGGCAGGAGCAGCTCTGGGCAGGAGGAGAATCTTCAAACATCGTTCCTAAACCACAGGACCTGCTGGAAGAAGCTTGTATTCACCATTGAAGGACCTGTGATGATGTATTTCTGGTTTGGTCACATGACTGCAGCATAGATCTCCAGGTTATGGAGATACTGCCAGCTGTCCCTGCAAACACCTCCAAGGAGGAGGCATAACACTGAGGCAATACACCGCAGTTCTGCAGGGCGTGCACAACGACCTATGGTGAGTAGCCACACGGCCCCTTCCTACAAATTTCCCTTGTTTAAACTTCCTTCACATGCGCTCCCACCCCCCTTTCTTGTCTTACAGATTATAATTAGGGAACAAAAGTGTGTTTTATAATCCGAAAAATGTATGTTAATGGTGTTGAGCCCCAGGGTGTGGGGTACTCGGGTATCAGGCGGCGAGGGGTTAACTGTGTCACAGGGAACGGTAGCCGCGAAGGGAACGGTAGCCGCGCCTGATCCCGTGTCCTGGGGGACTATTCTTTTATTTTTAAAAAGGGGTTTATGTACAGGGATTATTTACAGAGTTTGTCGTCGTGACGCCACCTGTAGTTTCTGGTGATTGGCACCAGCGCTGCCACAGTCCACAGTCCAGGTTGAGATGGTGAAGTCCTCCACAGGTAGGACTGGAACCTCCGGGGCAGCGTTCCTGCAAGGAATACGTTTATGCAAAAAAAAGCAGGCTGAGTCCAAAGTCACTGTTCCTCTGGGTACTTTACTGGCAATTGTATTAGCTTCATACAAGAGTTACAGTGCAGTATTCCTGATGGTGCGAGGACAGGTAGCTGGACGGGTGGCTGCAGGCAGATCTTAGGTAGTATCGTGGACCCTTGGTGTGTGCCTTCGTATATTCCTTCCCTGCTTCCCAGTGGTGATGAAGTCTGGTTCCATAAAGCTAACATTACCTCCTACGTCCTCTCTCCTTTGCTCCTGTTGGGTTACCCTCTGCTGGCTGACCACCGAACCATCAAGTGGTGCCTGGTACCCTCTTCTGGTTGCTCAGAAGCCGGGGATAAATATATCCTCCACGGTCCTCCGGATTTTCTGTGGTCCTGAAGTATCCCACAGGTGCGGGCTCCGGTACCTGGTAACTTTCTGCGCCTGGGAAAGCTTTCCTTCTCCTTTCTCTGACTCTTACTCCCTCTCTCCTGGTCCCTCAGCCGAGAGACCCTCTCCTTGTTCCTAGTTTGCCATTCTGCTCCAGAAGCCTAAGCCTAAAGCCTCTCTTGTTCCCCCTAGAGGTGGTTTTATTCCCTTCCAGGTAACCTCCCACCGTGTGATCTAGTGTGGGGTGCTGGTGAATGGGTGCCACCCACCATCCTATGATCCACTTGCAGCTGGATTATCTGCACCTCTTTTACGGGTGCAGTACCCCTTTGTGACGTCTGCATAGCGGGGCGCCACAATGGCACTCTCATCAACTTCTACAGTACATTTGTCTGCTGGGTATATGACTTTTCAAGCATATTTTTTATACAGTGGAAATAATCCTTGTTCCCTCCAACTGTAGTAATCGCGGACTGAATATCTACAATTTAATTTCATTGTCAGTAAAAGATGATCAACTCAATTTGTGTATTTATTTTTTTACTGGCTAATTGGGTAGTGCCAACTTTCTTTATCAGTCTGGAATTGTGTAATAAAGAGTTTTATATGAACAATTTTGGTACTGGATCTATTATAATACCTTGTTTTCTTCAATGTTTTTAAGAGCCCTTGGTCCGTGACACCGGTATAGGTGAGCTGCATTAAAGGGAACCTATCACTTAATTCATGCTGCCCAAACTAGCATAAAATCAGAGAACAATGCAGCATTTCAGAGAAAATCTACTTTGAAGATAGAGACCTGTCAATTGCCTAGAGCGGCGCTGTGAAAAGCTGGTCAGGACAGAGCTGGACTAGTCTAGTCTCCAGCTATGATCCCTAGTTGGACGTTTAACATATATTTTATCTGTATAGTTTATCTGAAACACAGCAGTATTTCAAAGATGGTCTACCTGGCTGCAGTCATGCCAGCCAGCAGGGGCTGGCTGGTGAAACTTATCCCGGGTGTATGCCTGACCCTGGCAGCCCTTACTTGCTGGGCGAGGAGCCTGGTGGAAGGGGTGCTGTTAGGTCCGGCCGGGTGAGGAGTGGGGGGAGAGATGCTGAGGAGCGAGGAGCAGGGGGGGAGGGGAGGAAGGGGGGCCTTTCACACACTCACCGCGCTCTGCTCCCGCTGTCTTTACAGCAGCTGCGGCCGCAATCCAAGGCGCTGGCCCATTTCATTAAAGGGCAGCCCTAAATTAGGGCAAAGCCACCAGCCTGGGGGGCACTTGCCCCCCTGTCACCTGGGCCAGTCCGCCCCTGCCAGCCAGTCTCTAATGCTGCCCCCAGTCTGGGCAGCATGAATCAGGCAACATGCTCCCTTTAAACATCCTGTGCATTCTTCATCAGGCATGCTGCAAAATAAAAACTAATAACTGGATTATATCCAAACAGAAAAACGGTTACCTCCCTGACATGCATATCTAAAATTTGGAATTGCAAAATTAGAGATACATGGAAGGTGTAGAATGCAGATAATGAATTACATGAGAGCGATTAAGTTAAATTGAATCTTTCACAACAAATAACTGTGTGAGTTTCCATGAAAGTATTCTGAACATTTTGTAAGCCTTTGATCATTGGTGAACGCCTTTACATGCAAACATTTTTGTGACCTGTATTTCATCTAATGTTCCCTGTGAACTAATAAACTGGGGAAACAGGGAAGGGGAATTTCAGCTCACCGAAGATAATCACCTTGGCACCAAGGAATAGTCCCACACGCTACAGCCCTGGTTCCGGACCGAATGCAGACAAGAAGAGGAAATCCAGCGAGACGATGATCCGTTTCCAAAAGCGGTATTTTTTATTGCATATAAAAGCTACAATATTACAGGCAGGCAAAGTGCTAGGTGCTAAGGCCAACACGTTTCAACGCAAAAGGTCTTAATCATGGCTCAATGATTAAGACCTTTTGCATCAAAACGCGTTGGCCTTAGCACCTAGCACTTTGCCTGCCTGTAATATTGTAGCTTTTATATGCAATAAAAATTACCGCTTTTGGAAACGGATCATCGTCTCGCTGGATTTCCTCTTCTTGTTCCCTGTGAACTGTTACACTCCTGCCATGTTTTGGGCCCACTCCACCGCAGGCTTTGCAGGCAGCCTTGTGCCTTGCTATTGAATGACCTGTGTGCAGAATTCTCAAGATGGCCGCCGTGCAGTGAGGACGTGCTGCCATGCACTCCTCACCATCCATCGCCATCCGGAGCACAGGCTGGCCACTGAGCTGCAACCCACACCCCACTCTACAGGCCGCTGCTCTCTGCACCTGCCCATCCACCGGGCTACCCGACTGGACCCCCACCCACGCACGTGGGACACCCAGGACTTGGCCCTACCAACGGCCCCAGCACCCAGCACAGCCCTGAGCCAGCTTAACAACCGGCCAGAGCGCTCCCTTCCCACCCTCCTAAGGTGAGACCCATCCGCCTCACTGCCCCCGCTGCCCAAGCGTGGAGACCGGTGGGACGCTCCCCAGCCCCGAGCCCGCAGCCTCCCGTACACGCGGGTCTCCAGTGCTCCTCCTGTCTCAGTGCAGGAGGAGCACAGCATCACCGCTCCGGGCGCCGCTCCTGCCCTCGGAGCGTGTGCGTGGGAGCTTGCGCTCAGGCAGAAGCCGCGGCCTGAGTTCAGAGGCGAGGCGCCGCCCCCACCGGTAACCGACCCCGGCCTGCACCGCTGCCTGAGACGCGGCACGAGACTTCCCACCGCGATCCTGGCGCCTGCGGTGAGTACTGGGCACCTGCCACTCTGCCCCTCTGCTGCTCCCCGCTCACCATCACTTGCCTGATCCCCCTATGGTGCCCGGCTCCCCAGGGCCTGCTGTGCCCCCCCCAGGGCCTGCTGTGCCCCCCCCAGGGCCTGCTGTGCCCCCCCAGGGCCTGCTATGCTCCCCCAGGGCCTGCTGTACATCCCAGACACCTCTGCCCCTCGTCTCTGGCCACAGGACTTCACTCAATAACGGGACTCATCAACCTGCGGACCCAGGTGCTGCACCGTTGAAGCCCCTCACCTGTGACCAGGCCCCCTCATCTCCTTGACCACCAGCCTCCTCCGTCCCGCCCGCACGGAGCTGCCATCATCCTCACGGTGCCTCTGACCCCTGCCTGCACAGGGCCGCCAACACCCTCACGGTGCCTCTGACCCCTGCCTGCACGGAGCCGCCAACACCTTGACTGTGCCTCTGACCCCTGCCTGCACTGCATCTCTGCCTGCACTACCCTCCCGGCTGCTTCTCACCCGTGGCCGCACTGCATCTCTGGCTGCACTCCCCTCCTGGCTGCCTCTCACCTGTGGCTGCACTGCATCTCTGACTGCATTACCCTCCTGGCTGCTTCTCACCCGTGGCTACATCTCATCTCGCCCGTAGCTGCACTGCACCTCTGGCTGCACTACCCTCCTGGCTGCACCTTACCCGTGGCTGCACTGCATCTCTGACTGCATTACCCTCCTGGCTGCTTCTCACCTGTGGCTGCATCCCATCTCACCCGCAATCATCATCTCACCTCATCCGTGGCTACACCTCATCTCATCTCAGCCGTGGCTGCACCTCATCTCGTCTTACCCGTGGCTGCACCTCATCTCGTCTCACCCGTGGCTGCATCTCGTCTCACCCGTGGCTGCATCTCGTCTCACCCGTGACTGCATCTCGTCTCACCCGTGGCTGCATCTCGTCTCACCCGTGGCTGCATCTCATCTCACCCGTGGCTGCATCTCGTCTCACCCGTGGCTGCACCTCGTCTCACCCGTGGCTGCACCTCGTCTCACCCGTGGCTGCACCTCGTCTCACCAGTGACTACATCTCACCCCTGCTACATCTCACCCCTGGCTGTTTCTTCCCCCGATTGAACCCACCCCCGGCTGCATGTCACCCTCTGCTACACCTCAACCCTAGCTGCATCCCTTCCCCTGGTTCCATCCCTTCCCTAGCCTGCATCTTATCCCTGAACTGCATCTCCTAGATCCTCCCCCGGACTGCACCCCATCAATTGACCCTCCCTCAACCACGACCACTCATCCATCACCGGGAACTCGCCCTTGCCACACCAGATCCCCGGCTACCTCGGACCCCACCCACCTCTCCTCCCCTACTCACCCCACCATGTTTCCGCTTCTTCTCACCTTCACTCCCATCCTCCTCCACTTCCTACTACCCCCACCCATCCCCCCACTGGGCAAAGAAATCCTACTCTCATCCTCCATCCTTCCTACCCACCTCACCCAATGCTCTGAACTATTCCCCCACTTTCAACCCACCATCTCTAGACGTACACGCCCACCACGCAAGCTCCCCTGTTCCCGCCTCCTAACCCTCTCCCTGCTCCTCCTACTCTCCTGTGACATTTCCCCTAATCCTGGCCCACCCCACCATACCACCTCACTCTCCTCCACCCCAATCCATCGGCCCATCACCAACCCTCGCAACCCCCTTAACCTCCGTCCTATTCCCCCTATCCCTACTTCCCCCATCCTCCTACCCGGCGCACTCTGGAACGCCCGCTCGGCCCGTAACAAACTTACACTTATCCACGACCTCTTCATCTCCAGAAAACTCTCCTTCCTCGGCATCACGGAGACCTGGCTTACCCCCTCTGACACAACCTCCCCGGCTGCCCTCTCCTACGGGGATTCACTCTCTCCCACACTCCCCGCCCCACCAACACCCGCGGCGGTGGCGTTGGCCTACTTCTGGCCAGCGACTGCTCCTTCTCCCCTCTTACCCCATCCCCCCTCCCCTCCTTCGAGGCACACTCCGTCCGCATCTACTCCCCCTGCAACCTCCAACTAGCCGTTGTCTACCGCCCCCCTGGATCCCCCTCTACCTTCTTTGACCACTTCACAACCTGGCTCCTCCACCTCCTCTCCTCCGACATCCCTACCATCATCATGGGCGATTTCAACATCCCCATCGACACCCCTAAAGCCGCTGCCTCCAGACTCCTATCCCTCACCTCCTCTTTTGGCCTCTCCCAATGGATCTCCTCCGCCACGCACACTGGTGGCCACACACTTGACCTAGTCTTCACCCGCCTCTGCTCCCTCTCCGACCTTGCACACTCAACCCTCACCCACTCTGACCACAACTTACTGACCTTCTCGGCCCTCGTCCCCCCTACCACGCAACCCCCCCACCCGCACACTCCCCCACCCCCGCAGAAACCTTAAGCTCATAGACTTCCATTCACTCCCAGAATCCCTCCTCCCCCTCTCTGACTTGGCCTCTTCTCACGACGCTGACTCTGCCGCCTCCCTCTACAACTCCACTCTCACCACAGCCCTCGACCAGGCTGCTCCTCTCACATTTAACACAACACGACTACAACGACAACCATGGCTCACGACTCTCACCAAGAAACTCCGACTGATGACTAGGGCAGCCGAGCGGAAATGGAAGAAGTCCCACTCCGCAGAGCACTTTGCCCTATACAAGCGTTCCCTCAATACCTTCAAGACTGCCCTTGACTCCGCAAAACAAGCCTACTTCTCCTCCCTAATTACCGCCCTGTCTCACAACCCCAAACAACTCTTCAAAACCTTCAACTCCCTACTTTGCCCCCCTGCACCTCCTCCCTCACCTCTCATCTCCGCTGACGACTTCGCCACCTTCTTCAAAGACAATATTGACAAACTCAGACAAAGCTTTGACCCACACTCCCCTCGCCCCATCCCACCTCCAGCCCATCCCCCCCCCACCCAAATGCAGTTTCACCCCCATGACTGAGGACCACCTCTCCTCCCTTCTATCACGATCGCACCTCACCACCTGCGCCCTTGACCCACTCCCCTCCCACCTCATCCCTAACCTTACAACAGTCCTCATCCCTGCCCTGACACACCTCTTCAACATATCGCTCAAATCTGGCACATTCCCCTCACTTTTCAAGCACGCCCTAATCACGCCCATCCTAAAAAAAACATCCCTCGACCCCACAAGTCTCCAACTATCGCCCCATATCTCTTCTCCCGTTTGCCTCAAAACTTCTTGAACAGCACGTCCACTCCGAACTGTCCTCCCACCTCTCTACCTATGCTCTCTTTGATCACCTTCAATCCGGCTTCCGACCGCACCACTCCACCGAAACAGCCCTAACCAAAGTCACTAATGACCTTCTGATTGCCAAGAGCAAATGACACTACTCCGTCCTCATCCTTCTCGACCTCTCTGCCGCCTTTGATACTGTTGACCACTCCCTCTTACTCCAAATCCTTGAATCTCTGGGAATTACTGACCTTGCCCTCTCCTGGATCTCCTCCTACCTGACGGGCAGGACCTTCAGCGTCACCCACTCCCACACCACCTCTTCGCCTCACCCCCTTTCCGTAGGTGTCCCCCAAGGCTCGGTCCTGGACCACTACTCTTTTCTATTTACACCCTCGGCCTAGGCAACCTCATCGAGTCACATGGCCTCCAATACCACCTTTACGCCGACGACACTCAGCTCTACCTGTCTGGCCCCGACATCTCCTCTCTTCTATCCAAAATTCCTCACTGCCTATCCGCCATTGCATCCTTCTTTTCCACCCGCTTCCTCAAACTCAACATGGACAAGACAGAATTCATCGTCTTTCCCCATCACAACCCTCCCCCCCTTTCTGACCTATCCATCACCGTCAACGACTGCACCCTCTCACCCGTCCCCCATGCCAAATGTCTCGGGGTAACCCTCGACTCCTCCCTCTCCTTCAAGCCCCATATTCAAGCCCTCGCCACCGCCTGCCGACTCCAACTAAAAAACATTGCCCGCATCCGCTCCTTCCTTGACCACAACACAGCTAAGACACTTGTCCATACCCTCATTATCTCCCGCCTGGACTACTGCAACCTCCTATTCACCGGCCTCCCTGCCTCCTCCCTTGCACCTCTCCACACCATCCTCAACTCTGCTGCCCGGCTCATCAACCTGTCTTCCCGCTACTCCCCCGCCTCCCCTCTCCGCCAAGCCAACCACTGGCTCCCCATCCCCCAGCGATCTCGCTTCAAAACCCTAACCTTGACATACAAGGCCATACACAACCTGTCCCCTCCCTACATCTCCAACCTGGTCTCCCGCTACCTCCCTTCGCGCAATCTGCGCTCCTCCAAAGAACTCCTCCTCTCAACCCCCCGAATCTCCACCTCCCACAACCGCACACAGGACTTCTCTCGTGCTTCTGCCAGACTCTGGAACTCCCTCCCCCATCACATCAGACACTCCCCAACCCTGGGAACCTTCAAGAAAAACCTGAAGACCCACCTCTTCCTACAAGCCTATAACACACGCTGAGACCCACTGCACCATCTCACCTCCCCCTCCTACTGTCTCCCTCCCCACCACCTTTAGACTGTGAGCCCTCGCGGACAGGATCCCCGACCCTGCTGTACCCGTATGACTAATTGTGATATGTCATCGTTTGTCGTCGTTTGTGGTCATCCTCGACCACCTGTTTCTGTCTACCCTCCAAATTGTAAAGCGCCATGTATCCTAATGGCGCTATATTAATACCTATTAATAATAAAAAATAATAAAACTGCTTGGCCTATTTAAGGGTTTGGAGGACAATCACCTTGGTCCTGGTATTCATTTTTACTATGGAGACTCACCTTGTTTGAGATCTGTGAGACTGAGCTGGGACTCAGGTGTTCAAAGCATCCTTGATGCAGAAAAACAGAGTCATATCTGCAACTTGTCCTGGGTCTTAGCTATTCCATTTCCATGGTTGTGTTTGAAGGGTAAGGTACAGCCATAGTTGTGGGAGAGGGGCTTGGAGATTTCTCAGCCACCCTGGCTACTTCCACAGGAATTTGTAGAGAAGTGTGTATTCTAAGTGGGGCTTTCCTACCTGCTTTTTTGTTACAATGTGTCGTGTTCAGCTTTTTCTTGTTTAGATTATGGGGTCACACTTTCTGCCGTGCACCCTTTCTATCATGCACTCTTCCCCCATTAGACTTAGGTGTTATTGCTCTCTGTTAGCAGGTTCCTACTTGCCCATTCAAAAGAAGGTTTTTAAATCCAAAGAGAGGCTTTTACTGATAGTGTAGGTTCCCCGTTAAGAGACACTCCTCATAGGGGCTACTGGGTGATTATGGATATGGCTGATGCACTTTGGAAAACCCCTTTTTGTCCCCCTGATGAAGCAGGCCATTAGGTCCGTGCAATGTGTGTAGGGGGTATCCTGACCAGGGTCCTCAGTCCTGGCAAGCTGTATTTGTGAATGTCACACATGGGTATGTGCTATATGAATTGTGTCTATTTAGATTGTGGCACTATTGTGTCATCTTCGATATGGGCCATATGGGCTGTGCAACAGAAGTGGAATACTGAGTACTGTAAGACTCAGATATTGTTGACAATTCTCATTACAAATGACTCTTTGATGGAAATTTCTGTATGAAGCATTGTCTGGAAATTATAAACCTGTACAATATGTTCATGTGAATGAGTAAAGCCACTGCTGTGTAAATGGGCTATTTCCAGCCTATCATCATACACTGTCTTTTTTTGATTTTTGCAGATTGTCAGCTATCCTGTACATACATTCCTCTGTTTTTATACAAAATGCTACTTTGTGTGTCATAAAATGTAAAATCATGTTTTTCGACTCTATGGTCCTCCATTTGTATAATAGCATATATAGTATGTACAAGCACATAATGTATTTACTGCATAATTTCTACAATAGAAATCCCACAGCAAATTAACAGTAGTAATATCCATGCAAATATTGTTCAGATATTGCTGCGTTTACTTGTACACAAATGATGCAGCATCACCACTAACCTCATTTTTTGTATTGGAAAGGATGAAATTGGTAGTGAATATCTGCAGCATAAATGGACACATTGTTTATGTCAGATCCGCAGCACTGATCAATTTATGGATTATCTCAGTGTATGGATGAGATATCATGAAATGTCATTCAATACACTGGTGTATTAAGGACAAAATATTGGTTTACTGGTTAAGGCCCCCTTCTCACTGCATTTTTGGATACCCTGATGAAGGTGCCAGGATAGGTGCCGAAACGCGTTGGTGAATAAAGGAGATCTTTGCTTTGGAACCTTGCCTTCCTTGTGACTTCTTGGAGACATCCATTCCTTGGGATTCCATTGAGGCAGCAGCGCGGACCGTGACACACCATCTTCCCTATATAGGAGCGTTTTTCCACGTACGAGTGGCTGGTGGAGCTCCTGCAGCAGCTATAAACCAAATGCTTATAAACCAGTTGTGGGTCATACAACTGGACCAGGTGAGTGTATACCTATTAGTATACTCAGTGTGTCACTAGTGATAGGGCACTATTGCGCCTCTTGTCTCCCCCCTTTTTGTATTTATACAGTCTTCACATGTTGTTCTTTCAATGCTAAGGGGCTGAATAAGCCCGAAAAAAGGCGCCAGATCCTCTACTCCTTCCATAAAAGCAAAATACAGGCAATAATGCTTCAAGAGACACACTTTCGTTTGGACAAAGTCCCTAAGTGTGAGTCAAGGGAATTTCCTATATGGTTTCACAGTACAAACCCTACCTCTAAGTCGAAGGGGGTTTCTATTGCCTTCCATAGAACCTGTTCTCCGACAATTTTGGAACAGTCGATTGATCCACAAGGACGCTTTATATTTCTGAAAATATCTTGGCTTTCCTGTATTTATGTGTTGGCTAATGTGTATTATCCCAACAGGCGACAGACGAGGTTTGGGGCCAGTTCTCGTAGACATCTGGAGGCGTTCGCTGGCGCTGCTCCAATTATCCTGGGAGGAGATTTTTCATTATCCTATCAACCCATCTATTGATGTATCGTCTGGTAAGTCCCACCACTCTGGGCCATCTCTCCACCACCTTACCAGACACTGGGAGGGACTACACCTGGTAGATGTCTGGCGCATAATGCATCCAAATGATAGGGATTACACCTTTTACTCTCCCATTTACTCGTCATATAGTAGAATAGACAGATTTCATATCTCCCACTCTCTCCTGGATAGGGGGTGGGTTGAGTCAAAAATTGGAAACATATTGTGGTCAGACCATGCACCCATATTCCTCTCGTTGCAGTTGGGGTATGACCTCAAAAAAGAATTCACGAGGGGGCGTGTCTGGACTTCCATGGGAGCAGACGTGTGAGGCTGGAGCTCCTGCACTCAAGAGCCTAAATTAGCCCCTAAAATAGCCTGAGGAGTCCCAAGATGGGAAAGAAAAGAGCACAGAAACAGCCCAAGGACGCAGGGGCACAGGCACCATCCACCCTGGATTCATACCTGCTGCGTGGTGGAGATGCTGTCCCTGCTCCTGCCGTGGAGCTACAGCCGGGACCGGGAGCCGCCGGTGAGTCACCCGCCCTCCACCCGACCCCTGCACCAGCAGTCAAACAGAGTGGCAGCGGTGCATCAGCCGCGCCACCGCCGCAATGCGGTCCCCGCCGGTCCGCCGCTGTTGTGGAGAGCCCGGGGCGGGAGGAGGAGGGGCGGGTACTGGAGACGGACAGGGGGCTTAAGATGGCGGGTGGCGCTGCTCCATCTCCCTCTTCCGGGAGCTTTCGCACGCCTGAAGCTCTGGCAGGGCGGGGAAGACGAGGTGAGCAGATTGACACCTCTGGAGTAGTGGGGGCGGAGCCTCAAACGTTGGTCACCTCCCCAGCTCCCCTGGCTGCAGCAAAGCCACAGACAGCAATAAGGGATCTCTCACCTGACACAAGTAGGGACAATACCCCAGTGCTGAAGCCATTAAAAATGAGATGTGACCCCACACATGATGAGACCCCAGATATATATGCTATAGAGAGGGAGGACACTGGATACCCCAATTTACCCCCTTCTACATCTGGGGAGATTATAGAAGACCACATAGAGAGTCCCACCAACTTACAAAGGAGCTTAGTGGGAAGCCCAAACATCGTTGCTCATTACGGGGTGTCCCCAGAGGATGACAATGCCCGGAGAACCTTATCCGATCCCACTGACGAAGACTGGTGGGGATCTACCTGGGCAGGAGATAACTGGGCAACCCAAGCTCTAGAGGAACCCAGTGGCCCCCAGAGACCATCCCGTCCGGTGAGTCGGGTCCGACAGACTCTGAATGGATCCATTGAGCCTAGAGAACTGACAACTAGACCTGAGTCCCCACTTGATGATTCCAGTGAGAACACCGTATACCGAAACCCTGCATTGTCCTGGCAGTCCCGGGAGGGCTTTTACCCCCCTCCCCCGCCTTCTGACTGGTGGCAATACGTACAACAGCTACCAACCAAGCAAGACTTTAAACTGCTGATTGGTGAGATTAAAAACACCTGTCGCTCGGAACTGGCGGCGACAAGGCGGGAGGTGGTAGTCTTGACCCAGAGGGTACATCAATTAGAGGAGGACCACAACCAAGCTAGAACAGTTATAAGACATTTACAGTCCCAAACAGCTGCTGAGGCCTCCGTCATAAGAGATCTCCAAAGACACGTTGAGGATCTAGACAACAGGGAAGACGGCACAACATTAGGATCAGAGGAGTTCCGGAGACGAGAGATACAGAAGATGTAGTGGGTACTCTGCAAAAGGTCTTCAACTCGGTGTTACGCCGCCCAGCGGAACACCCTATCAAAATGGACAGGGCTCATAGAGCTTTAAGACCGAAAAGCTTGACGGGAAACCCCAGAGACATAATCTGCCGCATTACGGACTTCCCCCTAAAAGAAGATATCATGGCAAAAGCAAGACAACTCAAACAAATTACCCACAATAACACAAAGATACAGCTTTTTCAAGACCTCTCGTGGATTACTCTACAGCACCGGAGAGCATTGAGACCGCTGTTAAACATTCTACAAAACAGCCATATTCCATACAGGTGGGGCTTTCCTTTTAGCCTCTCAGCTAAGAAGGGAGAGCGAGTGGCCACATTGCGAGGCCCGGAAGATTTGGAGTCCTTCTGCCGCGCGATGTCCATCGAACAACCAGATCTGCCGGATTGGTCAATGCCGCTGGGGCTGCCTCCACTGCAGCAAACTTGGCGGCAGTCTACCCCGCGTAAAACGACACGGAGAGTCCCCAGGAGGATGGACTCGCGTGATGGGTGACTATAGCATATGATGACTGACTTGAATGCATACTCTTTTCCCTTATCCCCCATGTGTGGGATTATAGATATACTGATCTTGGCTCCTTAGTAAGAATTTGCAGCTCTTGGGAGCGGGATTTTGTATGATAACTGCTCTCGTAGGTTCGACGTGTACCCCACAAGACGAGAGTTGTGTTACTAATCTCACAACTGGTTTCGTTGTGCAGAGGCCCTTGGTGGCGGCCCTAAGTGGCTAACGCCAATTTACACTCGGCTCTCATTTTGGGACGACACGTTGTTGTCCTATAGTATTCATCCAATGTTTTTTCTGTCTTTTTTTTTCTTCTTCTCTTTACATGTACAGTTTGTTACTTATGTTCAGAAATGCGGTACTTGTATGTTTGCACTTTCTCAGCTGAGTCCTCATGATACTGTTCTCCAAATCTGTGAACCTGTCAGGCCCCCATCCAAGCCCCCTTTAAATGCTCTAAGTGAACCTTTATCCTATAATGGTTAAACTACTCACTCTCAACGTTAAGGGTCTAAACTCAGACCTGAAGAGAAGGCTTGCTCTCCGGGAGATGCGAGAGTCCAAAGCAGATATTGTCTTTCTGCAGGAGACCCATCTCTCGGATAAGGGGTCTTTTAAATTTGCGCAACACTGGTTTCCCACTACATTCTCTGCCACGGCTAAGACTAAAACAGCCGGGGTGGCAATCCTGATTTCCCGCCACTGTACAATTCAAGTAACCAAATCAGAACTTGACCCCCAGGGCAGATTTGCCATTGTCTATGGGAACATAGGGGGAATACCAATTATGCTGTGCAACCTATATGCCCCTAATTCTAACCAGATAAGGTTTGTAGCTTCAGTCTTAGCCCGTTTGCACCCTGAACGAGGAATGGCCCAGATAATTGGCGGCGATTTTAATATGGTATTTTCTGAAACAAGAGATAGACTGGTTCACATATCCTCCCGTCATGGACGTACAAAAGCAGAATATGTCTCTATTGGATTTCGGAAACTACTACGTGGAAACACATTGTATGATCTATGGCGTATTGACAACCCAACAGATAAGAAGTTTACGTTTTACTCACATCCCCATGATTCTCATAGTCGTATAGACTATTTCTTTGGGGACGTGATCTCATTGCGTTCTCTGACATCCGCGACCATTGGCAGTATATCATGGTCCGATCATGCCCCTCTGACGATTGACCTTAAATTGACACCTGACCCCCCCAAGTTAAACCATTGGAGACTGAACGAGTCCCTTATGACTAATAAAGACACACGGGATAAATTGAGGAAGTCTCTCATAAACTATTTCACTGAAAACGCCCCCTCTTCTCCGTCATTGTCTGTCCTGTGGGAGACCCATAAGGCTGTCTTCAGGGGAGAGTGCATTGCATTATCATCCAGGATCAAAAAAGATGCCAAATCCCGATACCTTAAAATTGAGCGGGAACTGAAGAAAGCAGAGGCACGATTATTAACTCACCCCACAAAACTGCTCTTGAAGGAGGTTATAGATCTGAGAAACCAACTAAAAACCATTTCCCACAATAAAGTAGAGGTTCTTCTTAGATACTCTAGGCAGAAATTCTATGAGTATAGTAATAAAGCACATACAATGCTGGCTAAAAGACTGAGAGATCAGGCTATTAATAACTCCCCATACAGTATTAAAGATCCATCGGGCGTGATTCACTATGATCCGGCTAAAATAGCAGATATATTTTATGATTACTACCCTTCCCTTTATTCCCTCTCCTTCACACCACAACAGACTCAGAGAGGACATAACACAATCCTAGATGACTACCTCACATCGTGTCGCCTACCTAAACTCTCTCAGTCCGCTCTAGACGACCTAAATCGGAAAATCACGGTGGAGGAGATTGAGAAAACTATAAAAGAACTACCGGGCCGCAAGGCACCAGGTCCTGATGGGTTGCCATACCTTTATTATAAAACATACACAGATGTCTTGTCCCCTCATATGGTTTCACTGTTTAACCTTTTTATGGAGGGGGGGGAGACACCTGATTCAATTCTCCGGTCCTATATTACCGTCATCCCAAAAGAGGGTAAAGACCCAATGGAATGTGCAAGCTATCGTCCAATCAGTCTATTAAATTCAGATCTAAAAATTTTCACCAAAATACTGGCGGAAAGGCTGGGGACGTGGTTTCCACATCTGATCCACAAAGACCAGGTGGGATTTGTGCGCTACCGTCAGGCGGGAGATAATACTAGGCGTGTTATGGACCTGATTGTGGTGGCCAACAGGGAGGGGAGGGAAGCCCTTTTGCTGAGTTTAGACGCAGAAAAGGCTTTCGACAGGCTGGATTGGTCATTTATGTTCCGCTCTCTTCACCACTTCGGCCTCTCGGGGCCTTTTGTTACAGCACTGAGGGGTCTGTATTCATCATCCACTGCTCTGGTTCGCCTTCCTCATGCCCACTGTAAATATTTGCCCATAAAAAATGGGACGCGACAGGGGTGCCCCCTTTCTCCCCTGCTCTATGTTCTCAGTATTGAACCGCTGGCTGCACAAGTTAGGAATAACCCTGATATCCTAGGAATCCACCTTAAAAGTAGATCATTCAAAATCGCCCTGTTCGCGGATGATGTGATTCTCTCTTTAACAAACCCCGTTACTTCTTTACCTAACCTTCATGCGGTTATTACGTCATATGCTAATTTGTCGGGCTATAAAATTAATTCTGCGAAGACCGAGGCTTTACCCATAAATATTCCAAAATCTAAACTTCACCTCCTTAAACAAACCCATAACTACAAATGGTGCACAACATCCATACGCTATTTGGGGATCAATATGACCTCTAGTTATAAAACCTTATTTCAGGCTAATTTCCCACCCTTAATACGCAAAGTAGAATCCCAGCTTACAAGATGGTCAGCCCTTAAGATATCGCTTCTGGGTAGGATTGCGGCTATTAAAATGTCCATTCTCCCCCGCTTTTTATATTTATTTGAAACGCTATCAGTCAGAGTACCCGTCGTAACTCTAAAACGAATCCAGTCATTACTAATGAAGTTCTTATGGCACTCGGGTAGACACCGTATACCAGATTCAGTCCTCTACGCGTCAAAACAGGAAGGAGGTGTTGCTTGCCCGGATATTAAGCTATATTACTATGCAACGCATTTGCGCCATTTGTCCCACTGGTCGACATTGCCAGCATGCACTAGATGGGCAGAGGTGGAGCAGTTGTGGCTGGCCCCTCACCACCCTGCCTCGTTGATATGGGGCAAACCTTCAGAGAACTCCTCTAGACTGTTGCTGGGCCCAATGGCTTTTACCAGAGACATATGGAGTAGATGCAGAATCAAATTTCAGCTGGCGGCACACACATCTCTCCTGACACCTTTCCTATATAGCTCGCAACTGTCGGGGGCTATGGATTTAACCACAATGCATAAATGGGCTGGGGTAGGCCTTTTTTGTTTTCGTGACATAATAAACCCGCTTACACGCAAGCCAAGACCATTCACCGAACTGCGCTCACTATATAAGTTACCAGAAAGTCTGTGTTACTCATATGGGCAAATACTACATTACTACACGTCAGCCATGGAGTCCAATAAACACTCAGGTCCAACTCAATTTGAAAATCTTTGCTCTCAGGGAGCTTCTACAAGGGGCCTTATATCTAATATATACTCTATTTTGAACTCCCGAGGTAATTGGGGTCCTATAAAACATGCTTATATGACAAGATGGGAGGCTTGGCTGGGGCGAGAGATCTCTGGCCAGATGTGGAAGGTCATATGGGATAAAACGTTTAAGACGTCATTTAACACACTGTACAAGGAGAACCAGATGAAAATACTGATGACATGGTATTATACGCCCGAACTCCTCCATAGGTTTAACCCAACCATACCTGATAACTGCTGGAGATGTGCTCACAGTAAGGCATCTTTATATCATATTTTCTGGTCCTGCCCATTGATTTGTGACTTTTGGAGATCAGTAGTAACGGTGGTGTCCCGGGTTCTAGACCATCACCTGCCTTTGGACCCGGCTGTTTGTCTACTAAATCTTTTTCCCCCAGGTTTGACTAAATCTGAGAGTAGACTTCTGCTACATCTCTTTACGGCGGCGAAATGCATGATATCTCTCCACTGGAAGAAGAGGGCTCCACCCTCATTATCTGATTGGTATGCACGAATAAAAGATATTCGATTGATGGAACACCTGACTGCCACACTCCATAATTCAATGGACAAATTTATCCGAACGTGGCAGATGTGGGACCTTTCTGTGGATTCACTACAGCTGTAAAAAAAAAAGGACGCAGGCTGACATTAATAGTTCTTGGTAATAAGAGGTGCACTATGTACATTTGACTGCATTGACATGTTATGTGTTATATTTCTAGTGTTAAGAAAAATGAATAAAAATTAAAGTTGAAAAAAAAAAAAAAGAATTCACATAGAGGTTGAATGAAAACCTATTACAAGACCCTACTTGTCATGCAGATTTAGTGTCCTCGATTCAACACTTCATCTCTGATCATGATTTTGACCAGACCCCTCCACCCGTAAAATGGGAAGTGCTGAAATGTGTATTAAGGAGAGTTCTTATTTCCCATGGTGCACATTTGAAAAAAATACGCTCCCAAGAAACACAAGATCTTCTCTGTCAAATATCTACGTTAGAATCTGCTCACAAACATAATCCGGACCCAATTTGTTACTCTCAATTGTCAATAGCATGAAACAAACTGTTTACCCTTTTAGATCAGAAAGGTCGCTCTTTTAGAGATAGAATTAGGTCTCGCTACTACTTATAGGGTAATAGGAGCGGAAGACTCCTAGCTAAAGCTTTACACCCAAAATCCCCAGACTATCATCTCCCACATCAGAGACAATAAGGGGAGGCTGCTTCACAAAACCAGCAATATTCTATCAGGCTTTAAACAAGGGAATTTACCCTTCATGATTGCCTCTGATTTTGGAGCAGTGCTGTGAAATCAGAACCAGGCGCAACCTTTTTTGTCTCCGCCAAATTCCCCAAATATACGCCGCAATTGCGTGGCAATTTCACGGCGATGGTCGGGGAAACAGATTGCCAGTAAGATTCCTCGCCGCGGTTGTGGCTTGTAAAGGTACCCTAAAGGGATCCTGCCACCTCCAAAAAGCCACCTAAGCTACGAAATCATGTCCCTGCAGCATCCTATCACTAATCTCACACTCCTTTTGTCTCCTAAAAGCATCCTGTCAAAGTAGATAAAAATGATTTTATACTCACTCATTAGGCATTATAATTAGTAGGGGCTATATTCTTTAGCCCTTAGGGCGTGTTGTTTAGCAGGCTCCAGAATCCACCCTCTCTCTCTCTGTGCTTCTGTGATGTGGAGCTGAAGGCAGGACTAATGATTTGCATTCTGTGAGTGACAAAGAGGGGAGGGCAAAGCCTGCACAAGCAAAGCAGCACAGAGAGAGAGAGGGTGGATCCTGGAACCTGCAAAACAACACGCCCTAAGGGCTAGAGAATATAGCCCCTACTAATTATAATGCCTAATGAGTGAGTATAAAATTGTTTTTATCTACTTTGACAGGATGCTTTTAGGAGACAAAGGGAGTGTGAGATTAGTAATAGGACGCTGCAGGGACATGATTTCGTAGCTTAGGTGGCTTTTTGGAGGTGGCAGGATCCCTTTAGGGTACCTTTACAAGCCACAACCGCGGCGAGGAATCTTACTGGCAATCTGTTTCCCCGACCATCGCCGTGAAATTGCCACGCAATTGCGGCGTATATTTGGGGAATTTGGCGGAGACAAAAAAGGTTGCGCCTGGTTCTGATTTCACAGCACTGCTCCAAAATCAGAGGCAATCATGAAGGGTAAATTCCCTTGTTTAAAGCCTGATAGAATATTGCTGGTTTTGTGAAGCAGCCTCCCCTTATTGTCTCTGATGTGGGAGATGATAGTCTGGGGATTTTGGGTGTAAAGCTTTAGCTAGGAGTCTTCCGCTCCTATTACCCTATAAGTAGTAGCAAGACCTAATTCTATCTCTAAAAGAGCGACCTTTCTGATCTAAAAGGGTAAACAGTTTGTTTCATGCTATTGACAATTGAGAGTAACAAATTGGGTCCGGATTATGTTTGTGAGCAGATTCTAACGTAGATATTTGACAGAGAAGATCTTGTATTTCTTGGGAGCGTATTTTTTTCAAATGTGCACCATGGGAAATAAGAACTCTCCTTAATACACATTTCAGCACTTCCCATTTTACGGGTGGAGGGGTCTGGTCAAAATCATGATCAGAGACGAAGTGTTGAATCGAGGACACTAAATCTGCATGACAAGTAGGGTCTTGTAATAGGTTTTCATTCAACCTCCATGTGAATTCTTTTTTGAGGTCATACCCCAACTGCAACGAGAGGAATATGGGTGCATGGTCTGACCACAATATGTTTCCAATTTTTGACTCAACCCCCCCCCTATCCAGGAGAGAGTGGGAGATATGAAATCTGTCTATTCTACTATATGACGAGTAAATGGGAGAGTAAAAGGTGTAATCCCTATCATTTGGATGCATTATGCGCCAGACATCTACCAGGTGTAGTCCCTCCCAGTGTCTGGTAAGGTGGTGGAGAGATGGCCCAGAGTGGTGGGACTTACCCGACGATACATCAATAGATGGGTTGATAGGATAATGAAAATCTCCTCCCAGGATAATTGGAGCAGCGCCAGCGAACGCCTCCAGATGTCTACGAGAACTGGCCCCAAACCTCGTCTGTCGCCTGTTGGGATAATACACATTAGCCAACACATAAATACAGGAAAGCCAAGATATTTTCAGAAATATAAAGCGTCCTTGTGGATCAATCGACTGTTCCAAAATTTTCGGAGAACAGGTTCTATGGAAGGCAATAGAAACCCCCTTCGACTTAGAGGTAGGGTTTGAACTGTGAAACCATATAGGAAATTCCCTTGACTCACACTTATGGACTTTGTCCAAACGAAAGTGTGTCTCTTGAAGCATTATTGCCTGTATTTTGCTTTTATGGAAGGAGTAGAGGATCTGGCGCCTTTTTTCGGGCTTATTCAGCCCCTTAGCATTGAAAGAACAACATGTGAAGACTGTATAAATACAAAAAGGGGGAGACAAGAGGCGCAATAGTGCCCTATCACTAGTGACACACTGAGTATACTAATAGGTGTACACTCACCTGGTCCAGTTGTATGACCCACAACTGGTTTATAAGCCTTTGGTTTATAGCTGCTGCAGGACCTCCACCAGCCACTCGTACGGGGAAAAACGCTCCTATATAGGGAAGATGGTGTGTCACGGTCCGCGCTGCTGCCTCAATGGAATCCCAAGGAATGGATGTCTCCAAGAAGTCACAAGGACGGCAAGGTTCCAAAGCAAAGATCTCCTTTATTCACCAACGCGTTTCGGCACCTATCCTGGCACCTTCATCAGGCAATCATGAAGGGTAAATTCCCGGCTTTTGGCGTGTGAAGGGGCAATAGGACTGGAATCTGAGTCGCCTACTGATGTCCCGTAGGCGTGCCACAGCATCAGCGTTGATTGGTGGTGGCTAATGTGTTTCCATTGGCTGTCCCTTCACAGGGCGCCATATTTGAAGAGCTATCACTTCAGCACCACACACATCTTCACCTACACAACCATCCACTACATCAGTCCAATTACGCACACATTCAATAGCGCAAGCTCTGCTGGCCGCGTGTATTTGAAGATTCACTGTGTCCACCATACTGCCACACATGACAGTGCAGATGTTGGTTTACCGATCGCACATGGGTGCAATGGGAAACGCACTGCAATCGTCTGTGAATTTGGTGACTCTAATGGCTAGATTACGCTCCGCCCGCTCCGCAGACGGCTACCTTGTTAGCGTCCTCAATGTTGTTTGGCGGCGCCAGTGTGCGTGATGACGTCATGACGTTTGTTTTGGTTACTCCCTTCCTGCCAGGTGCCTGCCTCTCCCTTGCACATAGGAGAACAGTTATGGCCGCCGCACAGCGTGCTGCCACATGGAGTCTGGCAGAGCTAATGCTCCTCATAGACCTGTGTGACCGCCATCATTATTGGTGTGACCAGCAACCCCGGCACCCATGGCTGCGCAAGCGCAGCATATTCCGGCGGATCAAGTGGGCCCTGCTCCACAAACTGAGGGTGGAGAGGACCTGCAAACAGATCCAGAAAAAAGTGGCGGATCTAAAACACAAGAGCCCATGGCGCATTGTCGATATTCGTGCCAGGATTGCCAGGCTGCGTGGTGAGTATGTGGCAATGCCAAACACACACATGGTAAGCTAAATACTCCAAACACTACACAAACATCATGTGTTCTTGTGCCATGCCACATAATGTGGCCTAAGCCACCATGTGGAGCTGTCACCAGTTTGCATCTGCATGTTGGTTACCCTGCAACATGAAGGTGTATGAAATACTCATTTGTCCTACAAATGTTGACGGCTAAAAGTGGTCCTTGATGTGTGTTGGGTAAACTAGTTGTGTCCTGACTGCAAAGGTGACAGCAACATATTAATGCAATGTTCCACACCCACATGACACTTGCTGCACATATGTGTGACCTGTGACACATACAATTTTTCAACACAATGAGCACAATACAGAACACTGAATACAATCTCAACGCTATGTGTTGGCTCCCATGCAGAAAACACATGATGCTTACTGGCTGCTCTTGTGTTCAAGATTAAAATACCTACCATGCTAAGGCAAGGGTTATGTAACATTCAAAATATGTGGGCACTGGTGTTGGACTCTTGTCCCAAATCAGAGTGGGTCCTCACCATAGGGTATGCGCCGACCATAACCTTTCACAGTATCCTTCACGCTGTCATTAAATTCATACACACACAACGTCTTTTAACTATGTTGTGTGCCTTTTCTAAAATTGCTCTGTTATCATGTTTGATATTACAGATGACGAGGGCTCCATGTCTGGAGACGATCCACAGTCCCCAACGGCAACCGCGACACCCCCACCACCTGGCCCGGAGGGCCTAGCCAGTCCCTCCCCACCCAGGACTCCACCAGCCCAGCCCCGGAGGGCCCAGCCAGTCCCTCCCCACCCGGGACTCCACCAGCCCAAGCCCCGGAGGGCACAGCCAGTCCCTCCCCACCCGGGACTCCACCAGCCCTGGCCCCGGAGGGCCCAGCCACTCCCTCCTGAGCAGGGACTACACCAGCCCCGACACCGGAGAACACAGCCACTCCCTCGCCAGCAGGGACTACAGCTGCACCAGCCCCGGAGGGCACAGCCCTGGAGCCCTGGGGCCGCCACCCCACCCCAGCATCTTAAGCTCCTGGCCGACCCATGGTGTGTTGGTGGAAACACAACCTCACCTTGCGCCTGGTGCTGCAGTGTATGGTGGTAAGTGTCTACTTAAGCGTACCAGCTTGATAATGTACTTTTCGTTGTGTGCTCTACACACATGTATGTGAGTACTGATTTTATATATGTTTTTTGGGATGAAGGAGAACGAGCACGTGCTGCCGGCTGGCCTGTGAGCCCATCCCCATCTCCGACAGATGTGACCCCTGATGGTGATGTGCTGCGTATGTATAATCACTAACAATTCCCTCAAACATCCACCCACCCATACACAGGTAACTCACTAATGTCCTTCTTTCCCATACAGGTGTTACCAACCATTGAGGAGGTGCTGCTGTCTTACCAGGGGCACAGCAGCACATGGAGAGGGCACACCAAGAAGGGCAGCAACACCTTGCCCGCTTGGGTGCCCTGATCCACGCCCTACAGACAGCCCAGTCCGGCAGGGCACATAATCCATCAATCCCCACCCAATAAGGGGACCAGAATCCCCTACTAATTGTTGTCCATGTTGGACCCTTGTTTTGTTCCCTGTTGCCATGTTGGCCCCTTTTTTTTTTTTTGCCCACGTTCGCCTCTTTTCTTACAGTGTCCCACATTGGGAAAGTGGGTAGTGTGTATTGGCTACTCCTAACCTGACCAAGCCTTTGGGATGGTGTTGCCAGTGTATTGTAAATATGTTGTTGTGTATTAAAATTCAGGGCACCTACATCCTGTGTCATCCCTTTTTCCAACACACAGGGTAACGTTTGGGATGTTACATCACACCAACCACACTGAGACACGGTTTATGTAGAGCAATATGGTGTGACGTTGTAAACATGTCTCCATAGTGGACCATTACAAGCGCCATGCCCCCCCAATATGACATCAATGTCTACTATATGACACCCACAGTACCCAACACACACACACACATACTGGTGTACGTGACACAGATATGGACAGAGTAGTGGTTAAATTATGCTTTTATTTAAATAAAAGAATTCTAAGGTGCAATATTTGGCAGAAAGAAAAATGGGCACACCTGGCCTTTTAACAAAAAAAGTCAGCTCTGCCCAAGGTTGTGCATTGACTAGTAGTTCTCTTCTTCCTCCGCCTCTGCTGGATCAGACAATTGGGCCTCCCCCTTCTCATACACCCAGCGGCCTTGAGATGTTCCTGCTCTGCTGGGCTGTCTCCGGGGGGGAGGTGGAGTACCACGATTTTGGCGCCTCCTCACCATGCATCTTGCGGGTGCAGTGGGCCCTGGGGTGGTCTTCCGGGGGAATGTCCATGATGCCCCTCATCGCAGGGACCCATCCACGCCTGCCTCCAGTACAAGAAAGATGGCCCGCTCCATGATATTACACTGCTCTGGCTTCATGCGAGCCAGCATCTCACTGGCGACGTACCCAATCCCAGAGTCGGGGTCCTCTCTCGATCCAGGAGGACCCGTTTAGCCCAGGTACCCAGCTCCATGTTGGGTGGGGCAGGTGGTCGTCTATGTCTGATTCCAGAGCTGGGACCTGGGCCCAGCCCCCCACCACTGGTCTTGGGTACTAGCTCTCCTGCAGATGTTGAGGGAGAGCCTCGCCAGCTGCTGGCTCCTCATCATTGGAGCCAGGCGCCAGAGGGGCCTGAAAAACAACCAATCAAAAAGAAAACCATCAGCCACATGTTGCAATGTGATTGAAGCTAATACCACAACCAAACACCCTATACAACATAGAGCCAAGCTCACCATGGCTAACACCAAAGGCCACAGGAGCAGAGTTTAGAGAAGAAAAAGCCTAACAAGTAGACAAGTGCAGTATACTGACCTGACATTGATATGTAAAGTGCACACAAATAACACAACAAAATCTGTGAAAACACAGCCCAACAAAAGGGAAAAGAACAGTGAACAGGATTGGTATGGGAAAAGCACAATGGCCACTCCCACATGTGCTGCATACCGCACATCAGTGCAAACAACATGCTGGTTAGATCGATCACACAAACACAATTACCCACCTCCTGCGACGGGGCAGGGTCTTGGGCTGCGGCCACAGCTGGTTGCGTGCGACGCCTGCTGCGCCGTGTTCCACAAGGCCCCTCCTGGCCCAGGGTGAAGCTGAGGAGGTCATAGTACCAGAGAGTTGGCCTAGGGACCTCCTCAGCTCCAGCCCCGGACCGGGCCTGCATCCACTTTTTGTGGGTTTTGTTGAACACGGTGCGCAGGCTTTTGATTTTATCCGCAACCAGCGCGGCTCTCCAGAACTTCTGTGGTTGGAGCCAGTTGGACAGCTCCACCAGCGGCATGTAGGCCGCAGCCCTCACTGCCTGGTCGTGATAAGCAGGCAGCGACACCCGCCACAGGCATTCATGGTCCTGGTACATGGTGAGGAGCTGTGTCACAAAATTGTGATACTCAGCCATCTGAGGTAAAAAAAAAAAAAAAAAGTGTTCTGGAACCAAAGACATGGGCAGCACAGGTGACACCCTACTCTGTGTGGCCATGTGCATGTCCAGCAATACTAATTACATGTGTTGTGATAGTCAGCTTGACTATGCAAAAATCATTATTGGGCTTAACATGTGTCCATACATGGGGCATGCAGGACTGGCCTTGTGATAAATGTATTTTGGGGCACTGCAGTGAAATATGTCAAGGTCTGACATGACAAATGGCACACATGGTCTGACTTGACAAAAATAAAAATACCCTCATCACATACAAACATATTTAGGAATCCCCATAGTGCTGTAGTACACATTGTCCTGGCAAGTATCTCCCAGAACATTTTGTGAGCTACAGAACACGGAGTGTAGTTACGATGCGTACGCGTCGCTAAAGACACTTCTAGAGGACGCTACATGAAGCTGTACATAAGGCGCACAAACATCAGCCAACATATGGGTCAGCAGCACACAGAAAATGTCGTCCAGGAGTGCCCAATAGCATCTGCCCCCATTTACCGTCTGACCAACAGAGATCTTGTGATGAGACACTACTAGCACAATGCACATTCAAGTCGGAGTAGGGCTGGCGCCCCAGCACGTGGTTATTTAAACTCAACCTGAGCAATCACAAACGCGCAATGGCGCTTAATCATTGGTCGCACCTGCGTACGCCCAGGCGGCTACATCGATTACAAGACGTCGTTGCGGTCTGATTGGTTGGTTGGCATATAAAAAGCACACAAGCCCGAGGTCGGTCATGCTTGCTTCCCAGAGTCATTATGTGCATACGTGAACTGTGATATGGCTGTGTTGCGTTAACAGCACCTTAACATTACGGGACACTATTGTGTAGTGTAGGTCACGCCAAAGTGGTGGGGTATGTAGTTCCTTGTGAAGTTATTAAAACTATTTTCTATTGTGTTCTGGCAAATGGATGCATGACTGGTTTGACAAACTAAATCCTATCCTCATTGACAAGTCATTTTGTCTTTGCCACACAGAATCATGTTTGAAGGATGGGTGTGTCTTTAGTTGCGTGGATCATCGGAATTGAGGACACATAGTACTGTCGTTTACAACACACAATGGGACGTTTAAGGCCAAAATCAGATGTGCATTTGGGCGTGTGGCTTCAGCAAATGTCTGCCTCAGAAGATCCTGTGTTAACAACACATCAGGGATGTGTCTTGGACATGATGAGTATTCAATAGTGTGCTGCGTGGCGTGATATTTTGACCATGACCCACAAAGGCTAGGGGTACATGTATAATGTAATTGTGTCTATTTTAGCAAAAATGAAACTAAAATAATGTGACCTATGTGTTTGGCTATGCCTTGTGATCACACGTCAACATTATGGCCACGTATATGGCCTTAGCCTCATGATGTTTTTTTTTGGACAAGGGAGATGTATTGTGCTGGTGGGCTAGGGGTGTAGAGTGACCAGGTTTGGTTAGCAGACACTGCAATGTTGTGTTTGGGCCTTGATTGGTGATGTATATGTATGTGTGTGGTCTGGTGAGCACACTTGGGTATGCTGTGGGAAAGTGGCCAGTAGATGTATAGGGAAGGAGGTGCTGTGTGTAGATGATGTGTGATGAAGCGTTCTTGTCCTGATGTATTTTTTTCTCATTTTTCCAGGTGTTGGTATGTGAGATGATGTTCCACCCTGATGGGGAGATGCTATCGTGGCTCTTGCCTTGGTGGAAGAGCAATTGTGGCTGGAGGATAGATATGAGAGGTTGCTGGCTCGAAGACCATGGCGTGTGTGGGCTTGGGAATGGCTTCTGCACCGGGACACCCGGAGCCACATGCAGCTGTTGCGTGAGCTGGAGGATAGTAGTCCTGCATGATTTCAGGAATTACCTCTGTATGTCCGAGGACTCTTTCTCATTCCTCTTGGAATGCATAAGGCCATAGATAGCCCGACAGGACACTGTGATGCATCGATCTGGGCCAACCGAGGAGCGTTTGGCTGTAACTTTGCGGTTCCTGGCAACAGGTTGTTCAAGGACAGACCTGCAATACACTTCACGTGTATCACTGTCCCTGCTGAGCCGCCTGATCCCCGAGACGTGTGAGGCCATCTGGAGTAGTCTGCTGCCATCCTATATGCAGTTTCCAACAACACTCGCTGAATGGATGGATGTTGCCAGAGGGTTTGAGGACTGCTGGCAATTCCCAAACTGCGGCGGGGCATTGGATGGTAAGCACGTGAGGATCACCAAACCCCCAAACTCTGGGTCTTTGTATTACAATTACAAAGGATATTGTAGTGTGGTCCTCATAACCCTGGTGGATGTGAACTATGAGTTCCTCTACGTGGACGTTGGAATGAACGGCGCTATCTCTGATGGGGGTATGTTCGCACACTGCTCCTTGGCCCAAGACCTAAGGGCAGGTGGGCTGAACTTGCCCTCAAATGATGAGACCACCCATCATTTAAACTTTGCGTTTGTGGGGGATGAAGCCTATCCACTTCAGGCACACCTACTACGGCCATATCCCCAGAGGACCCTTCCTTCTGAGTAGAGCATTTTTAATTACCGGCTATCCAGGGCCCGCCGTGTGGTTGAAAATGCGTTCAGGATCATGGCCAGTACATTCCGGGTTTTTCATACACGTCTGCATATGAAACTGGAATCTATTGATATGGTAGTGCTGGCCTGCTGTGTGCTGCATAACTTCCTGCATCATAGGGATCGGTCATCATACACGCCGGCAAGTTATGAGGATTCAGTGGACCCCACAACAGGGGAGGTCTGTCCCGATGATTGGCGTGCAACCGACCATGGTGTAGCGCCACTCCAGCCGCTGAGCCAGGGTCGGACTCAGCAGGAGGCCAGGAACAATAGAGACGCATACTGCTCCTACTTTAATGGCCCTGGGGCAGTGGCCTGACAGCACCAGCAGGTGTAGGGTGGCTGGTGTTGTCAGAAACATGATGAGAAGGTTGTAGTCACCAGGGTGGCTGCACCATGTGTTTTTTTTGTTTTGCTTTTTGTGTGTGCACATTCTTTAGTCAGTTAGTTAGTTCGGTATTTTTTGCCAAATTGATTGCAGGTAGAATGAAAGTCCTTCTACCTGGAGTTGTGGATACAGATCAGGTGGGCTTTGTCCCTCGTCGAGA